>JABEXW010000344.1:0-24988 GCA_013266185.1 Fusarium sarcochroum | reverse complement strand
TTCCACGGAATGTTCATAGCCTCGATCCGCTCACCCACGATCGTGTATCGAGATGTTCCACAAGCCGGTTCATGCCAATCCGCTTTCTTGACACTTTCAATCCTCTCTGCCACGATCTCTCCTACGGTCGTGCTGCAACGCTCCTGATCGCCGTACACAAAACCTCTTGATCGTGCCTCTTCCACAAATGCGGGATGCAAAGTCACTCCTTTGGAGACACCTGCCTCCGTTTGACCAGTCATAGCGTTATACACGGCGATGACGGCCGCATCGACTGGTCTTTCAACGTTGCCCAACTGGAAGAAGCTTTCAATGACTGCGAAAAGTACAGTACCAATCCGATTGTCCTCTAAATAACTAGAATGATCTCTCATGAAGGCGTTCGAAGCCTTCCATATGCGCTTCTTTGCACATGTCTTGCCTTGTTCGTCGAAAGGTTGGCTGTAACCATCGTCTGATGTTGGGATACATAAGAAATGGAGGGCGATATCTGATGGCTTCTTTTGCTGAAGCTTCGCGCGAAGAAGCTTGACCTTGTCTTCATTTTCCGTCGGGATGATCACCAGACAACCATGTCCATGTGGAGTCCAAGATTGTAGTTCAATGTCAGGGAATATTTCGTCGCATGGTCGTTCTACTAGTTTTTCAGACCCACGAAACTCGTCAATTGTCTTGGGGACGCTCTCAAAGGATGAATGATAAGACATGGTGAGGCTTTCAGATAGCAGTCTAGCAAACGGCGGTCGGAAGCAATGGTCGGAGGTAGAAAAGGAGGATTGACTGTCCTATGTGAGGATGAACCGTACATCAGAATAGGGAAGAAGTAAGAGAAGATTGTGGGACACACGTCGTTTTTATAGTTACCATTATGTGTGATCAGCCCGCGGTGCAGTCAGCTGCCTTTGACTTGGATGACAGTCGACTTAGCCACGTCAGCCTAGGGGACCAAGTGGGGCGCGCGAGGCTACTTCGCGAGTATCACACAGCCACTGCTCTGGGCCCCTGGAATAGCTAACGCCACTGCTGACAGAACGTCTATTGATTGAGTCATTGCATCAAATATATACGATCCTTCTAGAACCGCCTTCTACTGAAAACGGTCAGGGATCGGGCGAGATCAGGCGGGCAATGGCACAGCCCAGGGGCTTGTCAATAAGTACCTTGTCCGGTGTAGACCATGGCTGCTAGCGCCAGAGACTTTGATGCGAGGCCCAGCGATTAAGTCGTTGAGCGGTTTGGCGAAGACCAAAATACAGACGCTGTTGATTTTTATCGCAGATGGCTGAGATATTACGTAAAATTGAAGTTAGGAGTTACGCTCTCACACAGTAGGATAGGATCATACACTAGTCGTAACCGGGACAGCATAGAAATGCCTAGATGGGAGAGAACGAGCTGATCGAACAGAGGATGAACTAGCTGTCTTACATATGTATATAAGATTGCCAACCAACCAAAAGCACCATGGCATGATTGCTCGCAGCGTACTGGCAGTTGTTGGCCTTACCTCTAGGACGCAAAGGCAATGGCTTCTTTGTAGAAGTCAGCGATATCTAATCTGGCATCGTTTTTTTCGGCAAGTAAGCCTCTTCATTTAATGCGAATGGCACAAGCGTAAGAGAAGGCTAAGAGATACGCTCATCTGAGGATATTATATCACATGAACTCGGCTAATGCTATAGCGTACCTGGGCATGCCTGTTCTTGATGAGGGCGTCGAGCTCCTTCTTTTCCATGCGGGCGAAATCCTTGGTTGGCCCTCTTTGTGTGTGTTTGCAGAGGAAGGCATCGCAGCCGAAGTCTGCTAGCTTGGCAGAGACTAGGTCATCTCGTCGATCGATCGGCTAGTTGTAGGATTCGTTGAGACTCTGGAAGCTCTCTTTGAGGCTAAGGTGCCTTCTTTCTTCGGGATCTAGGTCGCCAAAGGTGACTGGATTGCTGTGGATGTAGGCAGATGCGCCAGGATGCGCCTGATTGCCGGCCACGGTACGGATTGGTGCCGCCATCGTGATCTTGTGTGTGTTTGTGTGTGTGTGTGAGGTCATTGGTCTGGATTGTCTCAAGGGAAGAAGAGCAGGCTTTTATAACCATTGCAGGAGGGATTTAGAGTTATTACGCAGGAGTAAGCTTTTGAAGCTTAAATTAGGTTACAGCGTGAGCATAGAGTATTATGCTTCAATTGTGAAAAAAAAACTGTGTTCTTTGCCATAGTTAAAGCACCTCTGGAAGGAAGCCCCGTCAGATAGCTATAGCGTACCAATGATTGTCGGTTCTTTACTCCTTCAGTTGCCGACCAGATCCTCGTCCAATACACTGCTCTTTTTCTGACTCATCCAAACACTATTACGTTTCCCTGGCTCACACTCCTCGCCTTGACCTTTCCACTGAACGTCGATCCAGCTTGAGTATGATTACGTTGAGACTGGTTGGAGATGATGTCCACCTTGCGTAATCGTTTCCTTACTTTCGATATACTGAGGATACCCACAGTCTTCCCGACGCGCGGTTAGGAAGCTGCTAACGGAATGTTTTACTGGTTTCTTGGCTTTGATGAACAGTTCCAGAAAGGCTTTGGACGTTACGGCAGCTCCTGCAGCAGTGCTGTCCGGCCATACCCCAGCCTCTTCAGAACAGGTGCCATTGGGTACACCGCTGACGATGACGCAAGGGAATTTCAAGCATTATCCAAGACCTCCCAGACCAGCGACTACGAGGTCATCACCTCTAGAAATCTGAACATGTTATTCATGGATGTGCACGTCCTCGAAATGAATTGTAAGGGCCGGAAGCTCCGAAGCACCGATGCCATTGTTCCCTTGCTCAGGCGTAGCTGTTCTCGAATATATTGATTGTTTCGTTGGCGCTCTCTTCATGTCGTTGAGTTCGCTTCTTTTAGCATCTGTGCCAAGACTAGCAAAGAGCCTAACTGCTAGAAGGAAAGGTCCAACATTGTGCTCCGACGCAATTCTCGAGAGGAACCCATAATAGTCGCTCCTATAACTGATAATCAGATCGTCAGGAATAACTTGTCGTTGATGAGTCGGGGAACTTTTGTCGCAAGTACTCATAAAAATCGCCCAGTATAGGGCAGGAAAGCTCGAACGTATATTTTTGACTTCCGCAGCGGAGTCAGTATCTGCCTTCCTTATCGAGACGAAGACAATGTTTCAATCATCGATACGACCAGTGACGTGGTTGTTGCAATTTCTAGGAGCTCTATTGTTTGCGTTATCTTTGGCGTCCCGAAGCTCGTGCATGGCTTGACAAACTGCGTCGAATTTGAGTTGGAAAGCACATACTAGAGCAAATTAGGGTCTTGAGATAAACGACTTTGGCAGATAGTCATAGTACAGGGTCGATCAGAATGAACGTCCGCCCCTCGTGTATGGAAAAGAGGAAAACGGCCTATGTAGGACGAAGAATGCTGAGTTTTGCGGGAGGCAACAAGGCTTATGCGTTACAATCATCTTTTATTAAACAAAAGAAGGCGGACACTTGTTTCGTTCGACCCTATAGCAATGAAGCCTCCGGCATGCAGTAATACAAAAGACGAGAGTAAAGTACTCAATGAAAATCAATGACTCATATATCTGTTGATGTAGCAGGGAGTGTAGCCGCGCTTTCCAAAGTCATGCACACAGGAAAATGCTCATAGGAAGAAAGAAGACCTGGCCGATTCGAGATGATGGAAATAGCATTCACGCTATGTAAAGGCCTTTCCAATAGCGCACCAGGGCACGAAGGAATATTTGACCAAACTTGAAATTGAGCAAATCAGGAAAGCCTTGCGCTATTGGCTCACTACCAGCGACTTGACTCGGCTAGCGCTTGTTCCGGCCCATAGCACATCAATCACTTCACCCGGCTTGAACAGGACGACGAACTTTAGGTCTGTGGTCCGGTAGAGAGCAGGTGGTTCTTCAAGTTGGTTGCGTAGGGAAGTAGGACAGGTAGCGCAAACTTCATCCTTGCGTTCTGAATATGCGCTGGGTTCATCATTCATTAGTCTTACGCTGTCGATCTGTGAAGCCATGAGACTACTGTCAACGTGCACTGCTACTTCAATGTAGCGCACAGAATAGATATGATACATGTGATCAACGTTTCTGTACACGCTTTGTCGTAGCGTTCAACATACGTCTCTAGGCACTCTATGCGCATGGCTATCCAATTGGGAGGCTGCTGCTACTGTCCTATTTAGCTCCGTACAGCGAGAAACCACGGGAAAGAAGGGCAAGTATCAAACATCTAGAAGATATGGGTATGTGTTATATTAGTGGATGCGACCTACAACAGATAAATCGAAACTTGGTAATCAAACTCGTGATCACTTGTAGCTTAGGCTCAATTCGATCGTGGCACCTTTGTACACATCGGTCAACACCGTGGTCCACCGCTTTTTGCGGACCGTAACCCCACGAGGTACAGCTTTACCACGCAACTAATCATGTTCCCTTTGTCGATTACTAGCAGTCTGTTTGTGTCTCGAGTCCCAGTAAACCGATGTTATATACAAGTTCATGTCAAGTCCCTATACAAACCTCCCGTCATACTTCATAGCGATGTTCAGGCTTAAAGCCATCAATCTTTTACAATTGATCTTTGACCTGTCAACCAATATAGGTCACCAGGTTCAGAGATGAATTGTCTCACTCTGCTGTCCCTCGCAACATCCTGCTTCAAAATTCAGTATCCCCTTTGGTCTTTGTAATTCCGTTAGCATTGAGACATAATTTGTAGAATAATCTACTCTCACCTTTCTGAGGAACGTTTCCCAGGTACGCTGAGCTATCCGACGTCAGAAGGGTGTTCGGGGGGCGGCGCTTACTTCACTTAATTCATAAACCGAGCGAATAATTCTGACAATAGGTGTAGTGGAATTGAGTCACAGCAAGGCAGTAATACGGCTTCCCTTAGAGTAAAATCTTCTCGCTTTGGCTATATGGTAAGAGAATTTTCAACACAAAGAAATTTGACGGTCATATTAGTAAAGATAGATTCATGGGTAACATGACATTTAACTCTTCAGCGATAGGTTACAGACACATATAGGTCAAACACGGCATCCACATCACCATGAGCAATCGCCTCAACTTCGAATCTTCAGTAGCAGAGAGTAAATACACATGTACTGCAATGGACTTGAGCGTACTGTCGGAGACGTGGTTCCAGTTTGAGCTCTCCATTTCAGACGTCACCATAAATTTGTTACGCCTTCCCGATACATTGTAGGCCCAACATATGAAGCCCCGAAGCTGTTCTCCATCCAGGCCGGACTGACGGTGCAGAGATTCGGCATTAGCCATGCATCATATGACCAGCATTTGTGGCCCAGGGTTCTGATATCCAAGAGGAATGAAAGCAATTGTCTCAAATACAGCGTTTCAAGCATAATAGAATGAAAAATAGTACAACCAACTGCGAGGCGATCAGGCATAGCTGGTAGCTTTTTTCGCACGATGTTTAAAGAGTACTCCTATTTGTATACTAGAGCAGTCGGTTCTACCCTGCAGTATGCCTCGATAGGGGCAGCGCACCCCCTTCCCCACACGGTGTTTGTAAATGCCTATTCCATGCTAAACTCATGATCTGGGTCCCACGCCGACTACGGCGAAAAATACGAGAAAATAACAAGAATAAAGTCAAATTCGACACAGTCACTCCTGCCAATTCAACCCCGTAAAGCCAGTCGCATAGTGGAGACATACAATTTCGTTTATCTCGGTTCCGCCGCGGGCGAAAATTTCCATCGCAACTCGCACCCAAACACTACAGATATCGACAAAATGTGCACTCCACCGGATGTATCAAGCAGTCTCACAAATTTTCTCCTTGCACAGACCCATAGCCTGGTGGGTTAAGGACGCTATGAAATCCATCAATAAGCTACCCATCGAATACCGCACGTCACTGCTCTTTGGGATCAACTCGAAAGCTTTGACTTGATCGACAATACGTGCATGGTTTCTGTTAACTGTTCTCTTCCTTCGACTCTTCTTGTCCATTATCCGTTTAGTCACCTTGCTCTACAAATCCATGCTGTACCAAGGCCATGGAGTAGCAATGAAGGATGGCTTTGTCTGTAATTATGGACATAAGGTCGTTGCATTTCAGCATACCAGCTCTCGTATAATAGCCGTCGGCCAACGAAATCTTCCGTGCAATGCCATCGGGACGATCAGCACCTAGTGACAGTATGCGACGTAATTGGACTCTTTGTCGAAAGCTCCTACGGCGATTCCGGTGTCCTACCGGTACATCATGTTGTCAACAGGGCCGATCGGTTCCATGCCCTTGCGAACGGCTCTCCCCGCCTGCCCATCCAGGCATCTGTTAAAACCTAAGGCCAGAGGCCAAAATCTCTGAGTAAGATACTCTGGCCCTTCGTGCTTAGACATGCCGTTGATCGAAGAAGGTGACTCCATATCGCCTGTCAATGAGAGTGTGTCACGTAACTCAAGACCACCTCTTCCTCCCGTCTCAACTGCTGCGTAGAAATGGCTGGTCTCCTCATCTCCCTATGTAGTGATTATTGGCCCATCCTTACATATTTCTCAAAGAAAAACAAGATCTCCCAATGGAAGAAGGTGGTGGCGCTAACTAGATTCATTGTGCTAGAAGCAATTCTGTCACATGCCTCAAGGAGATCGATCACTTATTCCTTGACTACATCGTTATCGTGAAGTCTATGAATGAAAAGTTTCGACTCGAATTATCTTTTACGTCGCTAGGATTGACGATAATCCGGATAGATTAGATCACACGGGACTTTCCTTGCCGCCTAAAACTACCAGTATCAACCAATAGACCATGCCTGGTGTTGCCATCGATATGGCGTGTAAGGTGTAGCCGAGTTCTTCCCATTTCAAGCTACGTCATCCACAGTAGATCATCTTCGAGAGTCTGTTCTCTATCATCCGGTTCTGCTTCTCTTTCTAAACAAGCAGCAGCCGACCTGCAACGAGCTCGTTGAATCACCTCAGCCAGGCAATCAGCAAGGGCCTTCCGGGTTCGGACATGTGAAGCTAACATAGGACTCAATCCCTCTCATACCTCGAAATAACACTGTCAAGAAAACACTACTCGCACCTTCATGGTATCGGCAAAGATGAGTGTCTGCTACCTGATCATAGTAAAAGAGACTGGAGGATGATGTTGGACAAGAGTGTTGAGCTTCACAAACGACCGTAGCACGTCTGGGCGCGGAATCTTTCATTGGATATAGAAGAATTTTTGGATCTAGCAGGCGAGAACTGGAAATGACAAAAAGACTTTGAAATCTGTGCTTGAAACTTCCTGTTCAATATTGAGCACCCGAGCCTCCCTGGCTCACGATAAGTCTTGTTTACAAAATAAAGCTGCACATGCACGATGAGTTGCCGACCTACCGTGGGTAGATCGTGCTTGTGATTTTGCTGGAAATGTCCCTAATCGGACTGAACTTGGCGCCCCGGGAGTGTCCAGAACCGAAATGAGCTTGGCTATTTCTTAGCTGTAGTATCACCTTGCAGTCTCGGAATTTCGGTATTGGGTATGTCTCCTTGAATCAGAGAACTATACTCTAGGAGTCTGTCTGACCCACCTTCCACCTTTTGTCTGGCCGTGTCTTGAGGTCTATGTTCGCTCGTGATATTCGTCATCATGGAGCACCCGATGAGTCGGCTACGTTTGACAAGGCAGGGTTGAGTCGAGTGTTGGATAATCGATCGACCTGTTACCAAACTCAAAGTCAACCTTCCCTAGTTGACGCGCGCTGAAAAGTCCTTGAAGTTTACATTTGATAGGTAGGCAGCAATGAATGGTAGCCAACAACCAAAACTGATACTACAGCGCTTCATTTGCCCGTTTTGGCATTGTCTTTTAAAATTTTGATCATTAGAATACGCCCACACTTGAACCGTCTCGGCGCCTGAAAAACTATCACATATTCTCTACAGAGACTATAATGTGGTCCAAATCGAGCCTGTAGTGATCTTCTTTCCGCTATCCATGGCTACCGAGACTATCATCACCATCGAACAAGGCTTTGCTTTGTCGTTGACGGCTTCGTCAGCTTTATTGGCAGATTTCTAGGGCGTTTCTTGGCCACCGAACATTTATCGCTATCGATCGCGATGTTACTCCCATGGCCTTCTCAACTCCTTGCTGACAGTCCATCGGCTGGGACCAGTTTATCCTCACTTGCGCTCGTCGTCGGAAATCCTTGATCGGGAGTGGTTGTCCGTTGATGCCAAGCTCATCGTTCATCGCTAGTGTGGGCGATCTTCGACACCTACCAGCAGCTTACTCGACGTTCTCTTACTAACGAGACGTCCTCAAGAAGTCCCGACGTAAATCATCATGTCGCCACTGGATATCAACCTAGGTACCAGCAACAGATGCACAAATTGCAAAGTTCGGCGGAACAATACAACACATACATCAATTCCACAGGGCGGCTTCTCCGTCAGGGACAGCGCCGACCCGATCGCCGACCCACAATAGGGTAGTTCATGAAGACTGAGCGTCTACAAAACTTAATGTGAGTGCATGTCTTGTTTCAGATCAGACAGATCAAAAAGTCCCAAAATTGACTGCGATGAATTCGATGGTATCTGACACGTGTTGGACTTGTTGAGCAGTATGTTCTGAGTGCAGTACTTCGCAAGACTGACAACAGATGGTCGCTTGCGGTAATGGAAAGCTTCTCCACGTCGGATAGTCTGGAGATCGACCTGTGTTCGCTCTGACATTACGCAAGGTGAGATAGGCTGGGCCATCGAGCTGCATTCGATCTTCAGCCATTATGGTTCCGACCCAACTGTTGGATGTGGAAGAATTCCGCCTCTGAATTGTAACATAAAACAACGCCATGATGACGCCTTGCCTTGAGCGACAGTCAGTCGTGTGTGATGGGTTGTATCATGTAGCGAGAAAAGCGCTGGCTACAATTCATCTATAAGGGGTTATCAAAAAATGGGTCATGGGAAAAATAGACCAAGACCGTCCATGAGTCATGCGTTTTTCATCAAGAAGGAACTGTGCGGGATAATGGTTTATGCATAATATGGAGCCATGCTGAAGAACGACCTCACAACGATTGGCTGAAAACCGGATGTCGCCCTACGCGTTTCCGAAGGACCTGATTTTGTTGTACAGATGATATAGAAAAGTTTCCGTGCCGCGATGCCGTACCCAACCATTCGATCGCAGACTGCATGCCTTGCTAACGCCTCGCTCTACCTCTTGTCACAGCCGGAGCCAAGTGGATTGCTGTCTTATGTTAACACCCACGTAGGTCCACCCCCTGGACTCGCAATGGCTGGACGCGGGTAACACTTGCAACTCAATCAGCTTAAGAGACTTACCCACGAATTTCCAAGTACATAGAGCCAATGAATGGGCGACGCGTTGTGGTAAACATGCGCTCGTGAGAAACGCAGTACCGTGAGGCTTACTTTCAGTAACACCCCCGGGTGAAGGTTTTGTCCTAGTCGGTGGCCACAAATAACCGGGGAACCGGACTAAATGGTGCGTCTTGACGCACATTCCTCCCCCCTTGCCAACCGTGCCCGCGATCCATTCACTCTTGGTGAGCTGTGCTGTAACTCAACTTGAAACGTTAGCGGTACAAATGGGCGTAAGGCCTGGCGAGTAATGCCTGCCCTAATAGTCTCAAGTTGTTGGTATATTTCGCGAACTATTGACCGCTATATTACAGTAGCACTTATGGAGCTTTCGATGTCTGAAAATTCTGTACAGAACGCGATAAGTGCCTTGGTCGCCCGTCGCGTTGTGGGTTTGACAGACCTAAAAGTAGATTCTACCTCCGCCTAAATACTGCCTAGTGCTTCCAAGGTACCTCGCTACTTCATCCTTGGATTGCTGTTCTTGCTTTTCAAACATCCGATCCCGCAACCTTTGCCGTATGGTTCCTGAGTAATTATGATCATTTGACGTCTGGCGTGCTACCTCTTTGCCACGACTTTCATTGGAACCCATCTTTCTAAGGAGAAAGATGGAGACTGAGAATACTACGAGTCTCGCACCATCTGTGACTGCCTCCGGAATATATGCCCACGGAAAAAGCCAGGAGTCCGCCCAAGATGGTATTCTGCCTTTCAGGGCGACTGACATGCTGGTCCAACTCCAGTATCACGACGGTTTGGGGACACCTATCATGGTGAACATTCAAGTGGTACTCGAAGGGTTCTTCCTACACGACGGCACTTGGACTTGTTACAGAAAGAACTACTTTTCCTGTACCTCGTCCTTCTCCCTGCAGCCCCAGAAACCGAATATTCCTATTCAATTTACCGATCATCATGCGCCACAGCCCATCGAGATACCTAAATTTGTCATTAGCATCTCAGCAATCGTGTCCGATGGAAAGGAATCTGAAATCGAGATGCATCAGTATACGACAAAACGAGACAAATCCGAGAGGATTAGGACGGTCCTGTTGAATCCCAACCCTAATTGGGCCATGCATCCGAACATGATGGATAGTTGTTCCGACGTCCAACACTCTCCTACTGAACACACATTTGAACGGATACAATTCAAAAGGTCAACTCGAAACGATAAGAGGCCAAACCGAAATCAGGAATATTGTCGATTGGTCGTTGAGCTCTGGGCCAAGTTTCATTCCCACCTCGACGATCCGTGTTCTGTTAAAGTAGCAACACGCGAATCCGAACGATTTATTATCAGAGGACGATCGCCAGGCTACCACAGACCAAGTAGACCTCACTTTCAGTGTCTGGAATCAAGTAACACAGCGCTGGAGATCGCTGAAACTTTTACTGGGGGCGGAAAGAACTTTGCGGCAGACTCGACATTGGGGCGGGTAAACTACACTGGTAGCGGTTCTGATCACTCGCAAGACCTAGATTTTGGCTTCAGCCCCACCAACCAAAAGACTTCACTTCGAGAAACAAAACGCCGCCGCGTATACCACTCCTGCGAGCGCTGCCGTAAGCGCAAACCTCGCTGTGAGCCCTCACCAGAACAGACGGGGCCTTGTAAGCGATGCTCTAAAGACAGACAGGTCTGTTTGTTGCAACACACTACAAGCAGATCGTCGCGTCCCGTCAGAAATTTGATTCGATACAATACGGACACGGGTGTCAACAACACAGACTCGTCTCCAGACATGTCAGGGGAGGCCTCAGCTCCCATAACTCAGAGGCTCATGTTTCCCGCCCAGGGAGCGCCGGAGTATATTGACGATGGAACACACTGCGAACTCTCATTCACCGAGCTTCTCAAATCAGATATCGAGAGCTGGGAGCAACTATAATTGTATGCACGGTGAAATACTGTATAGGCGCAAACCCCGGAACAATCAAGACGAATGGCTGCTGCTAGTAGAGAAAGTGTTGAACTCGTCTTTCGTCGCACGGGATAAGGGATTCGAACTTCAGCAGGACGTGGACAAATCGAGTGACAGAGGACCGATGGCGTAGGACTATTTCCTCGACCCGATTCTTGCTTGTCTTCGGGTCGTATATATGTACTGTGACTGGAATAACGTGAATGTTGATAGCTAAGATACTGATATGGTTCCCACTCGATATTGGCGTCGTTTTGTCTCATGTTTTGGCTCCTGCAAATTTGAGAGCCTCAAGCTTGCCATCGTAGAGATTGACATGTTATCCTGCTCCGATCTTTTTTCTGGCCTCGTACACTGAATCCGGGTCTTTCGAATTATCCTAAATAATAGTGGTCCCAAAAACATCTTTGCGATGGTCTTTGGTCATGGGAGCTGAATGCTTTGGGAGCGGTGCAAGAAATAGGATATGTCTCGTTTTTGCAGCCGCATCACAATGTTTGCCGACATGGACTCGTCTTTTCGATTAACTCCGCTAATTCTTGATACCAGATTTATGTTGACTCTGAGTGAATTAGAATCACCTAATAGATCTCACAGCGGCTATCTATGCGTCTTTAGCATATGGAGCCAAGAATCTGATACATCGCGTCTGGTCTTGCAGGGAGGGTACAGATGGAATTTCCTAAGAAATCGCTATTGTTGTTTTCGGTCTTGAATATCCCTATTATCTCGTATCGCCGCATAACAGCCAAGCCATATGACTCTCATTGTTACACTTCCATTCATCTCACAAATTATGAGCTCTATCCGATTGATGGTTTCTACCGGGGCAAATATCTCCTCTCGAATCTCTTCCTGTAGTCTCTTGATGGCTTTTGATTTTCGCCAAGGACTTCCCCTAACTGTTCGTGATTTCTTGAGAATGTGGCACGGGTTATAAAGCTGTTGGCTCGACTTTTTGCTGCGTGGTATCACTGAGTAAAAGCGGCTTCGGTTAACTTTGGGCAATTGTCGTAAATCGCTACAACTCTAACATGAGCGAACAGATTGCGAGCCTGGTCATGACTTCTCACCATCAAATCAAAACATTGAATAAACAAGAAAGTTACATGTGAATGAGTTTCGATCTGTAGTTTGTATCAAAGGCTTGGATGGAATTTATGATATTTCATTTGTTGGCGATCTCTGTCAATAACAGGGGTTACCATTGGCGATGAGAGGTGTGGCCAGTTCTAAGCAAAATCAACAGGCAAGCGATACGGCCACCCTCGAAGCCTTGGAGCATGACTTAGTAAAGTATTTTCTTGCATGGGTCATAATTACAATTGCTGTCTACGTGCTGTACGGTCGTCCCGAAGCCGCCGGCTTCCTCTTTGCCCTGCCGCGATACGCCTAGCATTACAAAATAGAAGGCCTACAGAAGTCCCACCTCCATCACTACTCTCCCAAATTTTCCACTTCCGACGTATCAATGGTAAAAAGATCTCGTGGCCGTGGGAAACCTTCTGGCGGTATCCCTAAGCAGAAGTCCCAGAAGTTAACACCAAGATTGACCTTGCCGCATCCATCGCAAGGATCAGTGTTGGGTGTGATGCTGAACACGACTCTGATTGCGGCCAGAGCTCGGAAATCGTGCCAGCGCCAAATGACGATCCCGACTGCGAATCCTCGGACGAGGATTCTAGGTCCTATTCGTCCGATGATAGTGCTCTGCTTACTATATGCCGACCCAGTGCGGGAAAGTGTCCTTATATACATGCTTCAGTCCACCTACCATTCATTAGAGGGCAACTACATCGAACATAAAATTCGAAACAAACTTCAAAGCGGTCATGGTCATCAATTGCGCACCTCTGGATAATGTAAGCACAATATTACACCATGGCCCCCAGCCAGTCAGTTTTGCTAACAGCCTTGCTAGAAGCCGAAATGATATCCGCATCCCCGAAAAGCAAGCTACGCATACTTAAAATGGTGCTTCTGTCGAAGAAGATCAGCAGTTTGGGAAGCGGCGGGATGGATAGTGCCAATGGCATCTGTGGGCGCTACGGGGGACACCAATGTTTCATGCCGACGGAAACACATGGCGGTCTGTGTGAAGTGTGCGCGCCCGAGGCCAGTGTCCTGTCTAACATATCTTACATGGAGGACTGGACGATTTCAATCTCATGGAGGCAAACAAAAACAGTTGGATGAGCGATGAGATGTTGATTATATCGAGATCCTGCTTCATAAGTCCAGATTCTCTACTTACCCCATAGCCTCGCACAAGCGAAGTTCACGATTGTGATATTCAAAAACTTCATGTCTCAGGTGACCCGCAAGACCAAGGCGCTCGTCTCCATCACTAAGGGTGTATGAATATTTCGTGGAATACAAACAAATACTACCATTAGTAGACTCCATCGCCTCCAAGTCGCACCTTTGTCCGCTCAAACAGCTTCTCCGAGCGTAGCTAATGCTCAAGCTGCCAAGTGAACTGATTAGCCTTCTCGACCGATACTCTATGGCACTGATTTTCACGATCCAATATATTGCTATTGCCTGCGATTTGGTAACACGGTAATAAGATTCGTTGTCGCCTTGCTGTGTCAACCCATTCCTTTCCGGCATGCATCTCGCCATCATTGAATCGACTATGAGGGTAGTCGTCTTCGCCATAGGTGAGAGCTCATATTGTGAAGTCCTCGAGCCGTCTGAGGGTATACCCTATGTTTAAGTAAGACAGACAATTATGTCTTGCATGGGTCGCGTTCGAGAAAGACGAGAGATTGTTGAGTGTTGGTGGATTTGAAACGTGAAAATTGATATGCCGAATCAATCTGCTAAGGCCAGCGCAAACACTCTTCAACTTTTGCTGCAACCTGTCACACTCGACAAGCTAATCTACGTGCTTTTCCCACTAAGAAATTGGCCAATACAGGTTGGGTCTGCATCCACGACCAAAGACGGCGTCATGGGGGAGGATTGTCAAGTTATCGATTTTCCTCCTTGGTTCATCTTGGCAATACTCAACACGTTCGGCTGTGTATTCACGGTGTCATTTCCACTGGTCTTCATTCTTACAACAATATTTGATGGTGTGCTGCCGTGTCCAAACACTCTGGGCTGTGGGAAGATTTTATCACACATTGCTTTTACATTGGGCCTGTGGTCTACTCACTTCACTCGGCTCCGATACTTACCTCTCATAACAACATAGCCTTGAAATTCAGTCAAGAAAAACTCAAAAGAAATCTCCGTGACAGAGGCCGAACATCTTGCTAGGGATGTCCGCAATAGGAACTCGAGCTGCAACTGCATGCGCCTTATTGCGCCCCTCCTACGGGTTAGTCTACGCTCATTTGCAGTTATAATAGGTTCGCGATCACGAGATTGTCCCGTCAACTTCGCAATTGCGCAGTGGCGCTCAAGCGCTTGTTCAGTGTGATCTCAAAACCGGTGGAGATCAATATAAGCCGCTGTGAGTGTTTGAGAAAGTTATAGTTGACTATAAGCGCCTTGTTGCCTGCCACGACCATCAGCGACGTTCAATATCAGCTGTCTCAATGCTACCTTTCGACGGGTTTCGACAGGATCATTCATATATAAAACATATGTTGCCTTATCTTTCTCACCGACCCACTCACTAAAAGCCCAAGTTACCAAGATGCGGTATCCTCAAGCTACTGTGAAAGAACATCCCTGCCTAAAATGTCTGAAAAGGATGGAAATGACATCGACAGATCAGTCACATGCACTAAAGATCGGCTATACTGATGAAGCAGTTCTTGCTTACGGAAGCGAACACGGATGTGTATTCTATTGCTACGCATGCGCCAAGAAAGTAAATCACCCAAACTGTCCATGGAATAGGTCATTGCGACCTCAGAATCGGGCCAAAGGCCCCGAAAAGCCAAGAGGAACTGATGTAGCCAAAGCACCTAAGAGATCTGGCAGAGCTTCCTTCCTTAGCATCTGGTCAAAGAAGGCGGGCTGATATGCCGATGACGGCAATTCTCAGACGTCATCCTTGGATTTACATTGCACGTTGGGCTTCTCATTTGTATTCAGGCAGCTTCTATTAGTTTGGCAGTAGGCTGGAGTATCATGACGTCCTATATTACCTGGACTACGAACATTGTTGAGGTTTATGTGGACTATCCTATGTCCAGAGCTCATGGCTAGCTTCAGCGATCATGTGAAGCCCGCGATTCAACACATGGTGGAAAGGTCCTTTGAACCACAGACTTCGACTAGGTTCGTGACAAAACGCTACAAATTGCTCAAACAATTTTGAATGATTATCTTGAGCACAGTATGCAATTTGGATATTATGTTTAGTCTAAACAGACAGCGAGAAGGCTTTCTGTTCACCCCGCAGAAACCTACAGTGAAATACAGGTTTCGTCCTTCGATTTCCATCTTAATTGTCAGTTTCACCCACTAAAATAGTATCGATATCGATGCCATGGCGACGCAGCCGTGTTATACAAGCGTAGAAAAATTCTGTTTCCATATCGGTGCACTGAATATCAGATAGCCCAGGCCTTTGAAATTAGGCTCGTGTGCTCATAGGCGGTATAGATAAGGCAAGGCTGAGTGTACGGTAGTCTCGCCCGCATATGTTGGTCAGTCATGTACCATGAGAACATCTTGCTAAGGTAAGGGGTTCCCCGAGTTTTGGCTTGGTTCAACTGCATAGAGGCGCACTTTTAGGCTGCCTGCCACTATCAAGCCTCGACTGCGGTTGGTATTGCGAACACCTGTAGTGAGGACAGGTATGCATCCGCCTATTGACCGCCTCTAAATCGCTGCTCCGTGCACGGACCACAAAAACTACAATACTGTATCGACTCAAGAGATTGGTCATATCCTATGGATCCCTTTTTGCTAATAAATCTCAGCAGTTAGTGTAAATGTCAGATCTATATTTTCACCTTAACTAATCGGAAGGTGAAAAACAAAGAAAAGGGACCCACCCGGCTTGGCTAATATCCCCAGTCGATATGATAGAGTTAATCACGCCCGGAAGAACGAATCTTATAGGGTTAAACTACGCTAAACTGTTTGTGCTTTTCCCCCTGTTGTCCGCACCACCTTGGGAAGCCCCATTTTATTAATGCGGTAGCAGTACTGTTATTACTAGGAGAGGGTGTTATGACCCTTTGCGGTCACGTCACGTGTACCCCATAAATTCTCTCCAATCACCACCCAAAGAAATGAACCGAGCCTTTTGGTACCACGGGCGTTCAGGCAAAATGAGCCTCGGAAAGAGTCGGACTAGGTCACGTGACTGAGACCAGCCTTAAAGAGGGATAGTCCGGTCTGACAGGGTCAAAAGAGGGGAAATCAGGCCAGATCAGACAGAACACAAGCAAGAACATCAATTAACGAATTGAAGACCCAACAGCCGGTTCAACAGTGGATGTATGACTTCCCATGGGGAGAATGGTGCTGAGTCATTCCCTGGGCTTACGGAATAAAGCCTAACCGACCCCGGGCGGGGGACTATACACTTCTCAAGCTTTCAGGCTACGATGAAAGATTCATCACGCAAGTGACGATAGGTGGAAGTTACGAAGTACCCGACAAGATCCAGAACGGGATTGTCCTTTCGTGCGAAAAGTCCAGAGCGACCCAGAGCAACTGGAAATTTATGACCGACCTTCTCTTCCCGCTATCTCGGACGATGTCGCAGCTGGCTCAATTGACAGGCCTATCGGCGGAAATTCATGTCATCATCGTAAAAGAACTGTCGCTTCGAGATCTCAGGTCATTGAGAACCTCATGTAGAGCCTTGTATGCTGCTTGCATGACGGTTTGGACCCTAAAGGACCGCGAGGAATATGGGTACTCAACTACCATTTGCAGTGCTCTCTGCAAAGCTGATGAGCTTTCGGACTATGACGACGTTCGGCGCATAGCACTTGAGGTCATTAAAAGGGAGATTCAGAGCGGAGCGCGAATTGACGAGGACTTTCCGATAACTAAGCCCTGGTTTTTTCACATGTCTTCACTCCCCATTCGAAATGACTTCTATAACACAGGAATACGGAAAATCGGTTGCTATATTCGCATTCGGAACTTGTTTTTATTCGGTCTTTACCTTAGCGACGACGCGATTCTTGCGGCTCTGCTCATCAAAGGCCTCCCCGATTCCTTTCAAACCTCGAAAATCCAACTTTGTGCATTGACTAGCGTTACTTCACAAATACCCGCCCCCCCTGATGTCACCTCTACGTGCAACAAATATCGTATTTTCAAAGCGAAGTCCTCGAATGAGTTAGGGTCTTACGCAATAAATTCCGGCCAAGGAGAACTTGTCCGTCCGCCATGGTTATTATGTAACCAGCAGTCAGACGATACAACCTTTCTGTGGGCAGATGCAGACATTGGTGCTCTTTCGAGGAGACGCTCTGCAGAGGCTAGCGGTAATCATACTATCGGAGAAATACCGGTCGACGAAAGAGTAATCCGCTGGGCAATCCAGCAGCTCTTACCACCTACTAGTCACCTAATTCTCGAAAGTGTTGCAGCTATTGAGGAAGGTGGCATTAAAAGCATTGTTCCTCCAGATATCCCTCTTACCACCTTGTCCATCTTGATCTGTGACTCATGTGGTTTGGGATGCGTCATCGGTTGGTATAATTGGGTAATTGAAGGGGGGAAATTGGTGAAAGGGACAATGCCGACCGACTGGGCTATGAACTATGCAACATGCAACGAATGCGTCAAGGCCGATTTAGGAAGTGGAGACTTTGATGAATTTCATGTATATGACATGGTCTGGAGATGGCTTGGCGACTTCGACATGGGCCCTTCTGACTCAAGTGATTGGGCTTTTGACGAAAAGGCATTATTCTCATGGTGTGAGAATCATTTCCAGCTGCTATCACTGAGTCTCGAGGAAGGCTTGAAACCTCTCGATAGAGAGAGATTCCCAAGAAGTATTCAATTCTTCAGTCAGTGGTATACATGTATGGAAGACAAAACTAGACATTGTATTGAGATAAGCAGCCCACATGTGGTAGGCTTGCCGAGTTTCGAACAATAGAGAAAGTGAGATAGCGTGCCGCTTAGTGTGGAGGCCCTGGTCTACATCCCTGAATAGCATCATTACGATAATATCCTAGGAGTCATAGCACTCGAATCACATTTACTATTGTAGCTACTAATCATCCCATACAGTCCAGTGCTGTACGAATTTGCCTTTCATCCATGTCTGCAAGGACACACTCCCCATCACTCCGCCTGATTGACTACATTGCCAGCTCGGATACCGTTGAGAGCAGTGTTTGGGAATATTGTCCTTACTGATCGTCAAGTAGGTGCAAGCCTTACAACTGTTACCATGCAGGCAATGTGTTCAAAAATATCGTGTGTCAGAAACCTTGTATTTTTTACTTGCTAATTCTCCCTCCGTCCTGCAGATTCCCCCGAAACCTTCGACAACATGAACACAACCCCATGAGTCACCCTAATTAAGCGTCCACTTTCTGATTTGTAAAGAGAGACTGTAATGATCGGTCTCGGACAAGGAGTGATATGAGATTGGATAGTCACATACAGTGCTCGATTATACGCTATGTTCCGTCGGAGAGCCTTAGTGGTTGGCCAATCTGTCGAGTGTAGGGGAGTGACGAGAACTCTGCCCTGACACATGCTAGGCAATCAGCGAGTGAAACACGTTCGTGATAGCATACCTTATGGGCTAATAAGCCCTCACTCTTGGATTAGATCTTGTCCATGAGAGCCTGCCGTGTCTCCGCTTGATAGTCACGCGAGTCCTACTTCCACCCACTTGTGGCCACTAGATGACGCCGACCGACTTTCTAGAAGACGTTTGAGACGTTATCAAGGTCCAGATGCCAATATTTAACCGGCAATGGTCTGGAATGAAGGTCAGTCTAGACTGTGATGTAGTGGTATAAAATCCGGTGATTGATAGGTTTGACCGCCGCTCCATTTGACAGGTTCCTGGCCCACTGGCAATAGCCCGTAAAGGATAGACAACTTCTTCGTGCAGGAAGCAACGATAGCGATTCTGTTGGCGATCGATGTAGGCTAGTCGTTTGAGACTATATCTACCGTCTCGGGTGCTTTGCTGTATCGGGACGATTTGGCTCATTCCCCTTCTCAATAATGATGGCTTCTTTTTCTTCGTGGGTCCGAACAGCCATTACAATGAGAATTGAAACTAAACGTGAAACTAAACATGAAACTACCTCTGCAGGGAAGTCCACAACCATTATCCACCTCTTTCACGCGACGTGAGGAATATCATCACCTTGAATCGTAACGGCTGCCCACCAAGCCTCTTGTGTCTCACTCAAGCCCGTGTCGGCCTGCTCTATAACAGGAAAACAGATTCTTGCTTCGACCGACGCTGCTTTAACTAAATGCTCATACAGTAGTCCCGTTTCTATTCTTGAATCGTGACCTAGGATATCTTCTAGATTCAGCTCTGAAGCCTTCTGAACCCTGAACTCCTCTCGCCTATCAAGGCGGAGAAGCTGGAAGAGAGTAGCTGAAACTTTGATATTGGCCGGTTTTGCAACCATGATCAGAATATGAAAGAGCTTAGAAAAAGTAGTGGCTACTCTAATGAGAATAATTAACGTATAACTTTCCGGACCTCGGAGCCCCGATCCGATTAGTCTCTTCACGACGAATCAGTTTGCAGAGCCAGTTCTGTCCAGAATCGGTTTGATTTTGAGAGGACAAACCCAAGGCATTAGATCAAAGATCTGAACCTGGAGTCTATCATACAAAGAAGCTGTCTAGTAGAATCGAACAATGGGAACCATCATTAGCAGCACTATCCCAAAATTTTCAATGATGTGGTAGTCCTTCCCCCGCTTGATGCGCCATCACAAACGTCGTTTCGGCTAGCTGTCTTGCTTCTAGAATCTCCCTCTCATGACGCTCCTGCGTATCATCGAAAAGAGGACATTGATCCCTTCCCTTTTGGCTGGTTCCCTGACCATAAAAATGGCCATAATCGCAGAGTTTGTGGCAGATATAGCACTGAACGCTTCTGCAGCCTGGTTGTGGGCATGTCATCTTATTGCATCCGTACGACTTAATAAACGGTGTATTACCTGAATCATTGCGTTCGAATTAGCTTTCGTGGTAATCTGAGCCGAAACGTATGTGGAACTACTATACATTTGACACATCTTCGAATCACTGCGTTCGACTGCGCTTCGTCAATGTTGTGCTCAGTGTCTTGCTCCCCAAGCTGACTTGCGCATAATGTGCCTCTGTGCCTCTTACTACCACAGGCTCGACAGCTGATGATCTTACAGTCCGGGTGCTCGCAGCGCAATTCCGGTACTTCAGTGATTGCAGGGTAGATAGCAGCAAAGTCGCAGAATGGGCAGCAGGTCAGACCTTCGATATCCGCCTTGCGGAGGCTATCTCGCAATTCGTTGCGCTGTAGGACCCCTAGCAGCCTCGAATCCAACACTTCTTTCTTTACCTTGTCAGAGAATACTGAAGTGCAGTTGGCTGTTGACATGCAGGAGAGCTTATACTGTGAAGCTCCTGCAATAGCTTCGGCTTGACGCTTGAAACATTCTCGACAAAAACACTACGACTTTGTTCAGCAGACCCTTACAGGAGCACTTCGGTGCGATTTGAAGGGGATGCACTTACATGAACAGTCTTTCCACCGCAGCGTATAGCTTGTCTATACAGTACGCGCTCGTAACAGCACTCACAACTTACCTTTTGACTCGGCGTCATAAATCTCTTATCCCGCCTCCTTCTTCGACGACGATTGAGTTTCGTAAAAAGAGATCGATAAGGCTCCTGTTCTGCATGTTGCAATACCATATACATTTCCTCATCATCTAGTTCATCTCTTCCGTACGGAGTCGCTTTTGCGCTTCCGGATCTTGGTTCCCAAGGAGGGTGGTCGACATCCCAGATATCCTCCATCGCGGCCAGGGACAAATAGCCTTTTTCCAAATTGTATTCCTCTTGGGAAAATATCTCGAAGATTTTTTGAACGGGGACATTCGGAAATTCAGCGAACAACATGTTTTGCCTACCTCAATAGTTAGTGAGAGTCTGAGCCGCACTATGTACTACAAGTTCCACGTACACGATGATAGGGTCTAACTTGTGTTTAGAGCATCCAGGTTTCCCATGGCCGTTGTTGTTGTATCTGAAGTCTTGCATGCTTCTATAATTTCGAAGGCTTCTGGCACATGAACTATAAGTTGTCTGTAAAGTATGATATATTGTTGAGAATGTAGACAAATCTGGGCGGTGGCAGGATGTGGAAAGGTGTTGTTACTTATACATCAATCAGTTCAAAGTCCCGCTTTAGTTGTATTCCTGATACGAGATTCTATGTACTCATAGTTGCACATGATACCGGGAGTAGTCACTTCGAGCTAAGTGGTTTGGTCGCTGCCTTGTGATCTGATTCCTGTGATACTTTTCCGTAAAGTCAAGAAAAGATTTTTGGGCTTGACTAGATCTCTGGTCGAGCTCTGTAGTCATACATGCGGCCTCCACTACGTGCCTCCAAAGTGTGGCACATTCGAAAACCCTCCACCCTATTCGGTGACATTACGAGATTCCGGATAGAATGTAGGTCCCTGTGGGAAGCAAGTGTGCGGAGACCTATTCCATCGTAAATCTACGTTAATTCTTCTATGCTCCACATTAGCTTCGCCGTGGGCAAAGTATAGTGCCCAACCTGAAGCCAAATATGGGCAGAACTACGTATTCATCCTTATGAGATCCGGACAGTTTCGAAAGTTTCACAACAGATTGTCGTCTCAACCCGCCAGGATAATGCCGTTGTATAACACGAGGGAGAATTGTACTTGAAATTAACTGCAGTGCCAAGTTTAGGTTTTTAAATTCCAACTTGGATTGTTGTTACCACACACTGAGATAAGTTATATTGTATCTAATATTAGAAGAGATTTTAGAGCCTAGATCTTTTATGAGGTGTTGTAACGCGTCTTCCACGAAATCGACCGTCTCCGAGTGTAACCTGTAAGTTTCAGGCCTACAGGCGACAGATCGGTGCCTATTGCAGTGTGTTCTGGTTTTGTTTCTGGGCTGGTGGAAGTCAGGGTTCTGGTGTTTTTGTCTTACTTAGTGTTGCGCGCATTAGCTGCAAATCCATTCAGCCAATTTCACACAGTATTGAGCACTGAGAGTTTCCCCCTTCTAGAACAACTTGAGATGAGCTAGCTCCTCTCCACGTGGCGTTCATTAGAATGCGTACCAGACTGTATACATCATCATCAAGCCTTCCGGATATTCGAAATGAGCTTTTAGCTGTAAGGCGAAGGCTAGCAACCATGTATCGCGTGTGGGGGCTGGCGTACTGAAATGGGTTACGGACGGTGACCTGATCCTCAGCTCGCACTGTCGGCTCGAGCACCACTCACATGTCGAACAAGTGCAGGGGTATCACGTGCAAGCAGGGATGCTTCACGTTACGCTCCAAAATGGCGACACCCTCGAAAGGCAGCATTTGACACAACACAAGATGAATACACGAATTTACATCAATGAACCGAACACACGTAATGTCTGACATCACACCGGACTTGCACCTATTGGGTACTCGGGCTACTCCACGGTACATCCTCCAGGTACCCAAAAAAAATACTTACTCAACTTCAAAGACTTATTATTAATTCTGGTTCTTCTATCTACTTACAATGTTACTTAATGTACCTCAGAATATACACTCTAGACTAAACAAAGAGCTGATTGTTCTCGACAGGAAGATGCCGGGGCTCGATATTGTATGTCACGGACCTTTATCGTTCAGACTTCATCTTCCGTCAAAATACACCCTTTCTAACATCATTATAGAGCTTTATGGTTTTGATGTCCCGCTGTAGCCCTGCAATGTGTCCCTCCTTCCCGATCTTACTCTTCTTCAGACGCCTGATCTGTCGTTGGTATTTCGCTTGAGCCCTTCTGGAAATCTTAAGTTGTTTCCGTTTATCTTTCAAGATTATGTTGATGATTTCGTGCCCGACCTCGTCTCGGATACTATCCGACAGTGAGGTCTGGGAATTGGCAAAGACCGTATCTACGCCGTGACGCGACAGGGGTGGTTCAGTACCAGGTCTTGACGACTCACATCTGACCTGACTAAGCCGTATTGAAGACTCCACTTTATAGTAGATCCATTCTATTGTTTCGATAATTAGCCGGGTGTGGCTTTCCATGAGCGTCTTCTCCACAAGGGCTCTATCAATTGCCTCAAGGCGTTCATGTTGATGCGCAAGTCTATCTCGCAGCTCTTCCTCACCTCCCAGTGACAATGCAACCTGTAAGAAATTTGAAAAGCGGAGGGGAATACCGTCGTGGGCTTGTCCTTGCTGTAAAGGAGTTGATAGTATGATCGTGGCAACGTCATCGGCTTGGTTGCAACTCATTTCACTTTCGACTAGCTCGCATTGAGACGTCCTTACCTTTCTCAAGAGTGATGTATCTTTGGGCGACAATAACGGACACTTGTCGATGTTGGCTTCCACAAGCATGTTGAGCAGGAGGCCTCTTGCAAATTTTGGCCCCGATACCTCGTCGAGGGCTTGTCCCATAAGAAGACTCCGGAGATTGATCAGCACATAGACACCGGAGCTGACGGCATCGGGTTATTAGACGCATTCCTTAGCTTGTCAGTATATATGAGCTTGGCTAAGTACAAGGGCCGGTAGACACACTGACCTGCGACTCATATGTCACCTTGTGATCTGGAAATCGCCGTTCGAGCCATCGTTCGAAACGCCTTCCCGTCTGTGCTGCCCTGCGGCCATTCGGTAAAGGGTCACAAAAATCAAAATGAACAACATTTTCTTTTTTGAAATTCGTGTTTCTTTCTGAAACTCCCAGCGCCCAATGTCGATCACGTTTATGGTAGATCGGAAAGAAGTACACCAGGTGTTCATTCAAGTCACGAGAAGCCTGTGATAAAGAGCCATCATCGCAAACCCGCAAGGCATCGAGCATGTGAGCGGTGGGTTTCTCTGGGGTAGGTGTCCAGAACAACGCGAATATGAGCCTGGCCAGGAAATCAAGGACTGAATCGCTCATTTCAAGATCAGATCTCAACTGTCTGTCAATGTCCTCAGTACTCGGAAGTTTCGCGTGACACATCTTCGCCACGGGGTGGTCGATGCCATCGATTTCATCTAGTGTCGATACGTCGCTGGAAAAGTCGATTATGTCATCATACCGTGGACTCTTCGCACATCTATCGCCCTCTGTCGGGTTTGGAGCGTCGGACAGATCCTCTACCTCAATGTCGTCGTCAAAAATCGTTTTGGGAGCTTCAGGGTACCCAGTTGACCACGATTTCAGAGCGTTCACCAGACATGCTGTTTGCTGTCTCGGATCTCGAAATGACTGGTCGGGGTCGTCAAAATCTCCGATAAGCTCAGCCTCGAATGGCGGAGATGTTCGATTGCGGATGCGGCTGGAGTTTAGTTTTTCCAAGGCTTCCGAAACATAATTACATAGATTGATGCTCAATGTATTTATGTTTCGCGTCTTCATAGTCGTTCTGAAGAGGCCGTCTGACTTCCAGAGGTCGTCAAGCGTTACACCGCACTTGAGGGCCAAGTTTGTTATGTCAAGCATCGCTTGCAGGGGTGGTCTTCCCGTCAGAGGAACGTCAATGGGGTGCCAGTGCGACCCAGTCCATAGT
>JABEXW010000343.1:0-26584 GCA_013266185.1 Fusarium sarcochroum | reverse complement strand
TTCATACCCTAGGTAAAGAAAAAACTCGATATCATATATATTTATTTGTTAAGTTCCTTTTCCGGCCGCGTGCTACGCTATAACAGCAGAGGGGCAAGGTATCATGAGCAGATACCACAAACTCGGGTCATCGACTTGGCAATTATATACAGAAACCTGAATAGCAGACTCCCTAGTCTATCGACTCCAATCCAACCTCAAACTCCCGCTCCCGCTCAAGACTGGGTGCACGGACGAGCCTCAGTAAGAGTAATGTTGAAGTGCTTGGAGAAAGGATCATCCGTCGCAACACGCGGGACATGCTCAACAATGCTGGCAATGCGCTCCGACTGCTCTGTGCCCCAGAAGTGTCCGATAAAGGCAAAGATGAGGTCCAGACCAGAGGTGACCTAGAGGAGTGTTAAAAATGCATTCATACCAAGTGAAGGGAAGCTTGAAAGACTCACACCAGAAGAAGACCAGACTTTACCATCGATGACAAATCGCGCGGGAGACACCCAGTTAACCTTGGGTCCCATTTCCTCCATAGTCGCCCAGGCATTTTTGTTAGTCGTCGCCATATGACCGTCCAAAACTCCCGATCTAGCCGCAACACCAGCACCAGTGCAGATAGTCATCAAGACCTTGACCTTGGGATACATCTTTGCGATGTAATCCGTAACAGCCTTCAGGTTTGGGTTTCGCGCGCCAGCACCGCCGGGGACGATGAGAAGGTCGAGGTCAAGATCGTCGTCAAAGGTTTTTGTTGGGGGAATCGTGGGCCAGAAGCTCGAGTTGAACTTGTTCATTGCGACGGGCGCTGTGGTCACGGGTTCGAGAGTCTCGGCGATGAGGTGAAGGTTGAGCTGTTGGACGCCGAGAGAGAGGAGCTGAAGGGGGTCGAGAGGACCGAAGACGTCGATCATGTCGAGAGCCTGGAAGAGAACGACGCCGACATTGCGGATCTGAGGACCCGTGATGTTGGGGATGACACCGGGAGTTATACAGGTTGACTCTGCATCGCGGGCGTAGTAGGGAGAGTGGTCGGCATGTCTTACGATGGCCGAGGCAGAGGTCGTAGTGAAGAGGGCGAGGGCGCTGGCTAGAAGAGAGGCTGAGAACTTCATGATGAAAGATTGAATACTTGACAACCAGCGTCAAGATGATGAATCTATAAGAGACAGTAATACAGATAGAGAACAAACCGAGTTGTTCCTGAAGTAAGAAGAGAAGTGGAACAAGATAACTGAAGAACGAAAAGATCTGTTAAAACAACTTGCAAATCACAACTCTTCAGCCTTAGGTAGTATATATACACAACGCCCCCATGTCATACTCATCTCTCAAATATCGTCAAAGAAATCCTTCTACTCAATCCCTGACAAATCCAAAATCCCACGAGAAAGAAATCCTTCTCAAACCCGCTCGCAGCTCGCCTCCTACAGTCTGAATGTCTCGGACGGTCTCGGAAACAAAACGATTTGCCCAACCAGGGCCAATAGTGATTGAGGTTTCATCTCATGATTAATCAACCACAGATCCTTCGTTGACGATCAAACAATCTCAATCCTTACATAACCCATGAATAGGGGACATATACGAGCTTAACCGCGCGCGAACCAAATTACCAGACTTAACACATAAAGTAACCCGTTGGCTTAACCTTGTCTTGACTTCAAACACCAAAGCCTCCTGAAACAGCCATGGATCCTCAGCCCTGTCCTCCCACGTTTCTGGATGACGGGCCCAAGCCTCCATCCATACTTATATCAAGTTCTAAACTTCGCAAATCGCTATCTTGATCTCGTCCGAGTTTTCGTCCTCATCATAAACTCCGTAGGAATCAAAATCTCTATACTTGACGACTTGTACTTGAATGGCTAAATCAATCTGGGCTCAAGGTGAACTCTACAAGTGATTCAATCGCAAGTACTAGTTACTCGTTTCATTCTCGCGTTGCTCGTATAACTCTGCCTACTCCATCTTATCATCTCATGGCATCCGAGCCAGTATTTCTAACCTCCATTCTCGTATCGTCATTACCACCACTTGCCACTCATTCTGGGTATTTAACCGCGCCCGTACCCTGCTGCCCTCGGCTCCTTCTTGAGACCATCTCACTGTCCGTATTGAGACATTACTTTCTTTCCATCAACGCCGGTACACACCAGGGAATGGCCATCCCATCCCTCTTGGTCCCAAATTCAAACAAAACACCGCCTACAATCGCCCGTCTATACATTGATATAATAACACATCGGTCGCTCCCAGCTGAAAATGGGCTTTATGCGCGTCCTTCCAAAGTAGCAAGCTGAGCGGCCAAGGCTTCGTTGCCCTTGAGCAATTCCTCTAACCACTCTGCCGCCATTGCAAGCATAGTACTTTTGCTGAAACCGCCACCACGAAGTCCAGGAACGAGGTCGCACAGGTCGTCGAAGCCCTCCTTAATCAGAGTACGTCGCTTCTGTTCACTCTTGATGTGATTCTCGCGTTTCTGTTCCTCCGATAGATTCTCTCTTGACATCTTGCTATTGTTATTGGCTGTTGACTTGCGGCGTTTTCCACCAGAACCCTCATCTGCAACAGCTGATGTAATTGAACCCACGCGTTCTGCCTTGGGTTTTCGCCGCCGGGTTGGCTTTGGTGTGCCTGTCTCTTCTTGTGCTTCTTCATCCGGAACTTCTTTGCTATTTTTGCTCTTCCGCCTTTTCCGTGGCGGCGTGTCTGCTTCTTGCTGCATCTTCGTGAGCTCAGACAATCTGCTATGTGGGAGTGGCGCCTTGGTCTGAAGTGGACTACTCGGTCGCGTATTATCGGCACTTTGGCTCGGTTCGAAACAATCAAGATACTTGAGTTGTTCATTAGCCAGAGATTCAGCTGTCTCCTTTTCTGAGTTTGGAGTATAGCCTTGAATGCGGTTAAAGTTGGCATCGGAACCCCACTGGTATTCAGCAGGTGGTGCCCTATGTTGTCGTTTCTCTTGTGGTCCCATCATCCAGTCTGGATAGTGTTCTTGCTCGCTGGCTGCTACATTGCGTCGATGCTCTTCACGAAACTCCTCTAGCGGCTGGTGCCGTAGGTGACCTACTGGAGGGCCTACCGGAAGCCTCTGTAGTGAAGGATCAGCTCCATTGGAGGTTTGCCGTTGGTTAGAGCCGTTTTGAAGAAGAGTGGCGGCGGCGTTTAGTACATCGTCGGGCGTGTGCCGATGCTCTGTTTGGTGTTGCGAATGAGGTGGTGGCGGAGGAGGAGGAGGCATCATATTAGACCCCATAGGCATCATACCATGGAAGTCATTGAGGCCATGAGAGAGCCCTTGGCTTGATGGCTCAGCTAGCGAAGATCCCGGCTGTTGACCGAATGAAGTACTAGAACCCATGAACTGTGGGGGGAGGTCGAGCCAAGTGTCACTGAAGTTGAGCCCCTCACCGAAGGAGGGCATGTTGTAGTGATCGGCATGAATGTCGTCGAAGAACGATGATAGAAGTTTGCTGTCATTGTCTGATAAGAGAGGAGCGCCAGGCGCGGGCTCCGGCGGATCGTTAATAGGAGGGTCTTGATTAGGATCGAATGAGTCTATGGCCAAATTCTGAGTTAGTAGGCTGTTCCTGAGCTGCCCAGGCGCGTAAAGAGCCGGATTTCATAACAAGGGAGTTGGATAAGTGATTCACATACAGCCAAAAGGCAAGAAAGGATCTGAGGGCGGCTGCGACGAACCCATCCTCGGAGCGTGTTGTACGGCGAGCATGGATGCGTCTTTGTTATATTGAGCTTTCTGTCGAGCGGGTGTACTGAGCTGCAAGCCAGCTACAGTAGAGGTATGGTTTCTGGCGGCTTGAACAGGATGATGATATTCGACAAGCGTGGTTTGGGTCGCCAGCGCTATTGAAGGCGATGTCGTAGAAACCGTGTATTCCCTCGTTCGACATGAAGCGTGCAGGAACCAGCAGTAGTTGAGCTGGTAGCTGTCTAGCACATGGCACACCGAATCCGTCAAAGCAGTATTTCAATAGAACCAGTTGGGTCTCAAGTCACTACACGTGAAGCGCGAAAGAGGCTACTGGTATGAGGGTAGTCGGAGGGCCGGAAGCCGAGTCGCCGGAACGTGAGGAACAGTAGATCGGTATGTTGAAGGAGATATATGGTTTGCAGATGTGCTAGCAACTTGGCGACTGGGGTGTGTTGAATGTACGCTCTCGTTTCATATGCTTCTTGTATGGAAGTCAAGTAATTATGGATATATGGTTCGATGTCGTCGTCAAAGGCACAAGGAAGTTGGAAGTTCGTGAGGAGTTATTGTTGCGTATAGTTGCAGAGTTGTGTGCTTGCTTAAACTAAAGAGAAAGAAGAGGAATAAGAGCGACAGGGACCAAGACAAGAAAAGTGTTGAATGGGAAGCGCATGTGCTAAAATGTGCATCAATGCGTCACATCACACCCGCGTCCCAGATGAAGACAAAGAAGGAGCAACTAGGGCCCGACTTCTTCTGCTTCTTCATAGGACAACAGTCGTAGTTATGGCCTGGAAGGGTTAGAAAAGAACTACCTCTACCCTGTGAAGGTCGAATGGTAGCGGCCGGGAAGAGGATGGAGTGGAGGGTTGGAGGGATGGTGGAGGTGGTGGTGGTGTTTAACTAGGTAAAGTGGTTTAGGTAGGTCGTGGTAGTCGTAGCTTAGGTTGGAGGCGGCGGGAGCCCACCGTGACTACCCTGCGTGGTGAGGAACGTTGCGGCAGGTGGAAGTTGGTGGTAGCTGCTACCTGAGTGTCAGGTAGTCATGATTTTGGGGAAGCGTGTTCAAGGATCAGGCTTCGACAGTAATTGGGCCAATCGGCCTGATTTGAGCAAGTTCTAGATGAACTCAGCCATGTGGGGATACCTCGGAACTTTAGACGCGTATCTTCTAAAAGTATCATCTACCTCAACCTGATGCGTTCTAGTCTTGGACCCCCCCATGTTCCCCTCCCTTGGTCACGGTGTCACCTGCAACTCTCATCGACGTCGACCAAAGTCTTTAGCCTTTGAGATTCTTGGCTTAAGTGCTCTTTTGAGAGTGCATCGTGAACTCATTTTGTAATGCTCCAGAGGCTCAGATTTCTAATAAAGAGGTCTAGGTCCCCTCATGTTTGACAACCCTAGAATCGTCAACACATTCGTTGTTACATCACCCGAGCCTCCCGGTACCATGGCCCTATGGGTCACCTCCATGACGTATCCCTATATCCATAATGTCGTTCAACTGCAGAGTATGCACTTAGGGGACTATCACATGCTTTGAATCCATCTTCAGGGACCCCAACAGCTCTCAATCTGCGACCTGTTGACGACGCCTCAGCTCCAGCTGTCATTCATTCTTCCAGCCAAGCCTCAAGACTCAAGGACAGACAGCTCCGCCGTTTCTCATTGGCTCTGTTCTAGGCTTCTGGTTGACCGTGAGAAGGCAGACAGAGAGTCCAGTCATCTTGGCGTAGCACGCAGCAGACTGACTGCAGATATGCCCACGATCACTTGACTCATTTACTTACTGCACTTCTAGTCAGCAAAGACCATGAGGCTGAACTAACAAGACGGTCTGAATCAGCATCGCCTCAAAGCACATGCGCCTCTGCCGCCTCGTTCTATTCTGTCAAAAGTGACAAACTGGACCTTGCCTGACTCTGCTGGCGTTTAGCTTGACTCGTGACCATGATCGGCCCGTGCCAGCATGATATTCAGGACTAAACCAGGGGCCATGACCACCCACGATAAAGACCTCCCAGGAAGGGAATAATGTCGTCTGGGAATCATGCTTCAAGGGGATATCAGACCAGGAAGAAGAGCCGAAACCTGTTCAAACTCCGAAATTCATCGTGGGTCTTCCCTGTAGGGGCCCTAAAGGGATGCGTTCGAGAACGATTTCATATACCGTGTGCGAATGTCTATTGCTGTGTCTTGTAGGAATCAACTCATATTGGGCATACATTTAAAATTTAATCTATTGTGTCATGTTGCTTTGTTGAGAACAACAATCACCCTACAGCTTCGAGGCATATATCCAAAGTCAGGCAATTAAGAGACAACACAAGTTCGTCTTGGAGTTGATATTCAACTCGGCCTATAAAGTAAAATTTACGTACCAGACCCATCATGTGTACGTACCCTTTACCCAATACAGCAGCTGCACATCCTATCCCCATACCTACCCCAGAATTGCGGGTAGGCCCATTTCCAAAGCGGGACTCTGACCACATGCAAATTACTGTACCTACAGATTGCTTAGCAGCTGGTGATGATCTTATGAACCCTCATCCAACTACTATGTAATCTTACACTCCAATGCCCATCTTTGGAACAACAACCCGGCCCTATTTCACGCCATCAACAGTCTGGAACGCCTCGTGTCAGAACCTACACAACGACCTGAACCTAGACCCAAACAGTTCCCTACGTCCACTTCAGCTGAACCCCTGAGCTCTCAAGCCATCATCATCACCATCATCACCAACCCTCCAATTCGGACATTATCCGTATATCCTCGTCCTGAGCCTCACGGAGTTTATTTCTCTATCCCACATTACCTAGGCTGTTTCATACCAGCAGCCCACCTCCGGTACCGTTTCCCCAGGTTAGTTCCACCCTCTCACATCTCTCCTCCGATTCGCGACTCCATCACCAGCTGGTCGCGCCACGCTACACTGCCTATGACCTTGGCAGGGGCATTGCGATCTATTACCTGTCAAGGCAATGCATTTATGTACCTCCTTGTCTTTGTCCTACAGGAATATGATCCTTGCTGCATTTGTTCTGTCATTGTTGTCCACTTTCACACGCGACCTCTTGAATATCAAGCCGAGGCTCAAGTTGACAGCTCGGCGAGAAGTCTCCACATCTCCACACAACCTCAAAGAGAATGTTATCATTATCAAACTCCTTATTGTTCGTTATTATCTGAAGGAACCCCCAAATATCATTGCCGTTGAGTTTCGGCATCTAATCTCTGATTTAATCTGCCGGTGCATGATACTGTCGTATCCCGCTGTCACTCTAAATCTTTGACCTCCCCTTTTAGAACTTCTGTACACCATCTTTCTTCTATATCCTCATTATACTTGACAGGGGTGTATCTGTTATTGACCGCTCATCCGCATTCAGGAACCTGACCCCACGATCATCTTCTCATATACCCACCTTCTGAGTGCCACCTCCGCATACTAACCACCTCCTCTCATTTCACCGGCCGCAGGTGCCGTAGCCCTGCTTGGGCTGTTGTTGTATGCCGGAGCATTATGGCTTCTCTCGATGTACGGGCTGCTCGTAAAGGGCTCCTGAGGCTCGATCCTGTCCCCGAGATCCTCCGCCCCTTGATCCGCGCTTATCTCTTGGGCTATGCATCTGCCGTAGCTCCTCGGCTCTTAACATTAGTGTTACAGCATGTTGCTAAGAGGAGGCGGAAACTAGCCAACCAACTTGCCCCTGATTTGGATGACAAGTCGTTCGTCAAGTCGGCGGCTTACATAGTCAAGACGGGTTTCAACCCACAACGGTTTCCAGCCTTCTGTGCTGTATTAGTCGGTGGTAGCACTCTTCTGAAAGTGAGTAGACCGCTTCTAATTACCCGTTGGCAATGAAGTATACCGAGGGGTTCACGTTCACCTTCCTAAGTATTGGTGGACTCGTGTTTGGCTGTCATCGATACCCCTTGAGATGCTTTGAAGCTAACCCATCCAAAGGAACCTTTAAAAAGTATTTTAGAAAAAGCTGCTAAGGGTCTCAGTGAAGCAAGCCGCCTAAGGTAAGATCATAGAAATACTCTGACAAACTCTGTATGTCCTGCTAACACCCACTTGCTCAGACTAGCGAGATGGCTATCTACGTTTCTTGCTGCGTGGTTCGGCCTTCGGCTGTTGCACTCCTACGAGGGCCGAGCATACACAGAAACTGTGCCGCCAAAAGAAGGCTCCTCCCCTGATGCGGAACCTCAGACGGTCAAGTTCGCTGGACGAACAATGGACCTGACCCTTTTCGCCGTTACTCGAGCTCTCGATGTAGTCGTCGGCGATCTATGGGCAAGATACAAAACTCGTCGTCTGGCTTCCAACAAGTGGTCAAAGGTAGTGCATGTATCCTTTCTAATCACCATGCATACACAGACACAGACTGACTTCTCCCTTAGACCGAACGGTTTGTCTCCAAATTCGTTGACCCCCTTGTCTTTGCTGCCTCCTCAGGTCTTGTTATGTGGGCTTGGTTCTATCATCCAAAACGTCTCCCCCGCAGCTACAACAAATGGATCACCTCGGCTGCGTCCGTAGATCTACGGCTCATCGAAGCTCTCCGGCGCTGTAAAACGGGCGAGTTCCAGTATGGCAAGGAGACGGGCCAGGCAGATCTCCTCCAAGGTATGTGCATCGACTATGAGTGGCCTCTTGCTTGGGGAGATCCTGCGGTAGTCGTGCCTATTCCCTGTCAGATGGTTCACATGGCAAGCGGGCCCTCGTGTGAGTATCATGCCGTCAGTCGCTTCTTTCGGGCTTGGAAATGGTCAATGGCCACCTACTTACCCCTGACCATGGCTCTTGCTCTTCGCAACCCTTCTCGCAAAGCTTTTCGTCGGGCTATAGTCTCATCATGCCGCTCGTCGAGTTTTCTTGCAACTTTCATCACCCTTTTCTACTACGGAGTCTGCCTCAGCCGCACACACATAGGTCCTCACCTCCCGGGTGGCACTACCATTGAGCGCCGCCAACACATGGACGGCGGAATCTGTGTCGGCACAGGCTGCTTGTTGTGCGGCTGGAGTATTTTGATCGAGACAGCAAATCGAAGAAAAGACATTGCGCTATTCGTCGCCCCACGTGCCTTAGCTACCGTCCTACCCCGACGATACTCGCTGGACAAGGAGTGGCGGGAGAGGGTTGTGTTCGCTGCCAGTACGGCGATCGTGTTCACGTGCATTTCTGAGAACCCTGAGCGGGTCAGGGGTGTCTTTGGAAAGCTGTTGAAGATGGTTCTAAGCACGTAACTGAGGCGCCAAGACACGACTCAGTGTCATGGCGTCTTGCATATTTGAACTTTTGTTTCATTCCTTCGGTGCTTGAAACACCCGATAAGTACCAGGGAGCAAAGATTTTGTAGAATACTGAGAGATAATGTAATGTATAATTCCTGACTTCACGCGTGACTTTAGCACAATGCTCATATCGAAGAATCGTAACTCCATTGTCATGTAATGATACGCTACCCCTAACCCCTTTACTGTCATTATCCCTTAACCCAAGCAACCGCTCCCAGCACAAAAATGCACGCCAGAATGTCGCTCCTCACCGTCGTAAAGATCTGTCCATAACGCATCACAATCTCGACATAGCCCTTGTAAGGGTGCGGCAGAAACTGCACCACAGTACCCACAACGCCAGTAGGCGGGCTACCTCTCCTGTCGAGGAAGAAGCGAGTGGTGAGAAGAAGTGACTCGGCCGTCGCAAATGTCCAGAAGAATAGCTTCTTGCGGTGCTCGAGCTCCGTCTCGAGCTCAGGCTCAGCGGCTGCGATGAGGGGATCCGCGGGTGTCGTGCCAGCAAGGGCGGCGCGCTCACGCTCGATCTTGCTGCCGGTGAAGGGGGTGAGGAGAACGATATAGAGGCCAAGTCCTAGAGCGACGAGGGCGTGGAGAAGACGCCAGAGGTTTGTGGAGGCGCTGCTTCGTATGGCGGTGGGCGGTACGGGAGGACCCTGGCCGGGGGCTACGCCAGGCATGCCGGGGAACGGAGGCATGGAGCCTGGAGGAAGACCAGCGCCGGCCATGAGCTGGGACATCATCTTCATCATGGGATCCTCGTCGATGCCGCCGGGTGCAGGACTGGCGGTGCCGCTGCCGTTGCCACGCTCAAAGCCAAGCATCATCTGCCGTAGCTGGTCTTCTGAAATGGCGGGTTCTTGGGCATCAGGCGCATTTGTTCGAGAAGTAGCAGTTCGCTCGGGCTTGTAGTAGTGCTCTGAGATGTCGACTTCTTCGGGATCGGCATGGTCGGCGGTGGGAGATGCTGCGGATGCTGATGCAGCGGGTGCTGGTGCTGGTGTAGGAGCATCTGTGGCGGTAGTGGTCGCCGAGGCAGGTTCTGGCTCTATCATGAAATACAATCAGTATTTTTTTCTTCCATCCAATGGGAAACCAAGTAAGAATTACCTCCTGGGAGGCGACCTCCAAGACCAGTAATCTTGTTCAGTCTCGCAGAACCTCCAGCCTTGAGTTTGGCTTCACGGCGCTCCTTGCGAAGACGCGCCTGCTCGACCGCTCGCTGGGCAGCAGCATCCTCTGGACCTTGTGTCGTCTCTGACATGATTTGAGGACTCAAAAAGGTGTTTACAAGAATGGGAGTTGTTTCGTGCTTGGCGTAAGGTGGTAGATTCAAGTGACGATGATGTGGTGCTTTCGAGTGGAGTGCGGGAGCTTTGGCGGGACGGATGCCAGCTGGCCGTGCTTAGGTAGGTAGGGGGAGCGAAACCCTGAATTCACTAATACAGCAACTGCTCTTATGATGATATTAGAAGAGGAGCTATCTTCATAGAGCCTAACTTAGTCACAGTCCGTATCATATAAGACCCAAAATCTTCAAATATTAGATTATATACTACCTAGTTATTCCAAAGCGACTTTTTCCAAGCGTTCCCAGTTAGAACCAAAGACTGAATATCATTCCCGCATGTTTCCCTCCCACTACCATGATGTAGGGCAGGCTCTTACAGCCTACCCTAGACCAACCTGCTTCTATTGAGTGTTTTCTCATTTCTTCGGTTGAGAAAAAACTGTTTGGGTGACCTACTAGTTCCGAGACGTTGTCGGATTGATGAAGGATATTTGTTGTTTTCTTCTTCGACATATTTAAATTTAGTATTGTTTGGTTTTGTTGCACTGTGGCGGATATTCGCATGATCGTGAGCTAACAACTTCACAAGTTTACCAAACGAGCATCTTCATCAGACACAAAATAATTTTCGTCATATACTTTTCTAATCTACTACGTTCAGCGTGCATGTCATCGTGAGTACCACCACCAATCATGCACCATTCGCTTAACTATTCAACAACCACAGCCTGCCACACACACCATAAGCAAGATACACTAAGATATGTTGTATTACAGAGGACTTGCTCATGGAGTGGCCTTGCTCATGCTAATCAGTCGCTTGACACCAACCTGTAGCCTGAGTTAGTTCTGTTCAAGTCACTATGATCAAGGAAACTTACCATCCAGTTGCCACACTCCTCGGTCTTGTCTCGCTGAATCTCAACCTGCAGCTTGTGGGCTCCTTCGTAGTTCTTGGCCTCAATAGCATTGGCAAGCTCAGAAAGTTGCTCAATTGTGTCGGGCTTGACCAGCTCCTCGTTGTTGAGGTGGTCAAAGAGCAGACCAAGTCGCTTCTGTGTATCCTTGACTTGAGGAGCAAATGTCGCAGGGGCCTTGGAAGCAACTCGCTGCATATCCTGGTTTAGGACATCTACCAGGTGCTGGGCATTGGCAGGGATATGCGATCGGTCACCAGCAGGGTGTCTGGCCGTGGGAGGGGCTGACGGCCCAGGGGGAGGTGTTGGCTTCGGGGAAGAAGTGCCGGGAGGTCCGACAGGAGGTCCAGGTCGGTTCATAGGAGGAGGCCCCGTAGGAGGCGGTCCGGTGGGAGGTGCAGTCTGTTGACTAGGAGGGGCGCCGTAGGGAGAGGGAGCATACTGGTTGTGGGGAGTTGACTGCTGAGGCGGGGCTCCAAACGAACCAGCCGGCGGAGGACGGCTCGCAGCACCTGGAGGCGGCACCGATCCTGGGGGCTGGCTGTATTGCTGCTGTTGCTGTGCTGCAGGAGTAGGAGCATATCGGTTGGTGGGAGGTGCTCCAGCAGGAGGGGCGTTATAAGGCGACGCTGTCCGCGGGACAACGTGGGGCATTGGTGACGGTATCGCACCAGCAGCAGGAGGAGGAGGCGCGTAAGGGTTATGACCGCTAGCAGCAGGAGGGGGAGGGGCCTGGAAGTTCTGCGGAGGAGCTGCTAGGGGCGACTGAACTCGAGGGGGTGCCGGTCCCTTAGGAGGAGGCGGCGGAGGAGTCGATCCAGTTCGCTGTCCATATGGGCTGGCGCCAGGAGGAGGAGGTGGTGGTACACTCGAGCCTTGCTGACCGGGGAAAGGAGAAGTCATAGGCTGAACACTAGGGGTTGTCCTCCGTGCTGGTGGTGCCTTTGTGACAAGAGGAACATCATTCCAGTTGTCCATGTTCTTGACCTTCGCCGCTGGTGTTGCAGATGAGGGAGTGCCATTTCGAGGAGGACCACCCATTGGCGGGGGAGCCAGGGGAGCGGGAGCTCCATAGCCAGGCTGAGCAGGAGCTCCGTAACCAGGCTGAGCAGGGGCTCCGTAACCAGGCTGAGCGGGGGCTCCGTAACCAGGCTGAGCGGGGGCTCCGTATCCAGGTTGCGCAGGGGGTGCATAACTGCCCTGTGGCTGGTAAGGGTTTGTCGGGGGCTGGTATTGCTGCGCAGGCGACCCAGTTGATCGGGGAGCAACTGGGCTTGGAGCAATATTGCTGTAAGGGTTGGCCAGGCCAGGGCCAGGTGCAGTCGCAGGGTTAGGCTGAGGGGTTTGGTATGCGGCAGTAGGCGGAAGTCTAGACGACGTTCGGCTCGTTGAAGCTGGCACTCGAGCGCTGGGCTGAGCAGCAGGCTTCTTGGTAGCTAGGCGCACTCGGTTTCTTGCCAGTTCCGCAGCGGGATAGTTGGTTGGCAGGAGGTCGAGATACTTTTGAGCAGTCTCCAGCTGACCGTGACCAGCCAAGATATCGGCATACTCGGTGTACTTGTCGTACAGAGTGGAAAGCTTCCAGTCTGAGGTCAGACCTGTCTCATTGTCCTGGAACTTGGTGGCCTGGCGGAAGACGGTAACCTTCTCGATAAAGTTCTGTAGAGATCTAGCATGAACAGAGAAGGTAGAATCTTCAGACTCCTCCTGTAAGCCAGCCTGCTCAGCCTCATCGAGCTCAGCAGCCCAGATAGACACCACCTTCTCGAGCTTAGATCCCACAAGGTAGCAGAACGAAGCATCCTTTCTGGGACCCTTCTCGTTGATTCGGTCGCCCAGAGCCTCACAAAGATCTGGAAACTCATTGGGGTCAGAGAAAGTACAGATGATAGCCATTGTCTCCTTCCAGTTCTCCAGATCAGCGTTGTAGACCACGTCCCAGAGGTTCTTAGCAATGACAGAGCCAAGGAGACGCATGTAGCTTGGCATGCCACTCTTGCGTGACAGATAGGCAGCCTGTACCTTGTCAACAAGCTCCTGACCACCGCAGTTGGCAATGAGGAAAGCATCGGCAAAACGGTCTTCTGTCAGACAAAGTTCAGTTGCCTTTGTGAAGTTACCCAACATCAGAGCAGTAGTGATGTCCTTCTCAACTGAGGTATCAGAGTCACTGAACAAATGAAAGGGGTTGTCGGTCTTGGCACCCTTGGTAGCAGCGAGGTTGGATAAGAAGTCGTCGCCATCGCCCTCGGCGCCATCAAAAAAGCTTGAGACGCGCTTTTTCTTCTTTTCTTCAGCATCCTCTGTCGAGGGTTTAGCCTCAGCATCATCATGGACCTCCTCTGTGCTCTCCTTCACACTGCCATTGGTGAGGTCATCCTTGTCGAAACCGAGATACTCGACAATCTTGCCACGAGGGTTCTCACCGACAAGAGTTTCCATCACTTGCCAGTCAGCCTTTTCCTCATCAGTCTTGGCCTGCTCAACCCGGTCGGCACAGATTGAAGAAACGTTGCCCGAAGCGATATCTTCTTGAAACTTCTGAGTGGCAGAAGAAACATCGGAGTCGATGGAGAAGTTGGTGATCAGAACCTTGGAGGATCTCTTCTGTCCAGGCTGAGTAGAGTTTGGCTTGAATACGACGATCTTGCCGCCAAATCCAAATGAAGCACCAACGGGTCTCTCGAACCAGTTAGGAGCCTTGCTCAATGACCACGAAGCATCTTGGGGCTGATCCTGGGCAGCCCGGAAGAAGTCTTCATCGTCGAGGTTCTTCTCTGCTGCGGCCTTGGACGTATCGGGGTTGGTGTTCTGAAGAGTCTGCACCGTGATCTTGCCGTCAAAGCTGGCAGTCGCCGATAGGTTGGGGTTATGAGGGTTGAAACGGGTGAGGAAGGTCCAGTTTGTCACTTCAGGCAGTTCACCGTATCGCTCTCCAGTACTGGGGTTCCATACAATGGTTCGGTTATCCTTACCAGATGAAAGTAAGAGATCGGCATCTTGGTTGCACCAAGAGAGGGACAGAACACCTGACTCATGTCCCTGGAGTGTCCGTTCGGGGGCATTGGAGTTTCGAAGATTCCATAACAGGATGACGGGAGTGTTGTCGTCCGGAGTTGCTGTCAAAAGCTTTGTAGAGTTGTTTGGATCCCAGGCAATGGAGCTGACAGCTTTCCGGTTGTTGTTGAGAGTCAGAGAAGCTTTCTTGGTCTTCAAGTCCCATACGGTAACAAATCCACCATTTCCACCTGTAGCAAGAATATGAGAGACCTTCTGGTTCCACGCAAGGCATTCAATATCGTCGGATCGGGCAGCAGTGTTTCCTAGCCGAAAGGGATTTGCGATATCGTTGACATCGTAAATAAAAAGCTCGCCTTTAGCGCCACCCGTAGCTAGAATCTGCGGCTTTAGGGGGTTGAATTCTAATGTCTTGACCGGGCCGCTGTGTTTTGATGTCTGAGAAATCAGGGCATCTGAGTCTCCCGCAATGAGCTTCTCGGCGTCCCAGAGATCCAAAGAGCCATTCTCAAGGGCACCAGCAATGATACCCCGAGGGTGGTCGTCATTGGGAGGGCCCCATGCAACATCGTAGAACCTGGAGGGTTGATCAGAACGTCTTGCTTTCCATGCGCATTCTTGAAGTGTGTATCTACCTGGCATCGGTGCTAATGCTAGCGACAGGTTGTAGCTCGAGACCTTGCTGCTGGTCGTCTAGAGCAAGATCCCAAAGTTCGAGCTTGCTCTCATCCGAAAAATCGACGTCAACAGCCCCGGCACGAGTACCGGTGGCTAGGATTGGCTTGCCAGGACCTGGAGACCAGGCGAAGGCGGCCGTTCGGGGGATCTCTCGAAGGCGCACCATGATGGTGATGGTGGGGACTAATGCGACGAAGGGACCAGCTCAGATGACGTTTCGAGATAAAGAGAAAGTGTATTAAGACAGAGAATTGGACAATTCTGGCTGAGCAAAAGCCATACAGTTCTCAGTGAGTATGTAGCTTCTGCCCGCAGTAATGCTTCAAAGGAGGACGAAGCAGGGCGAGGTCGGTGGAGGTGTGTCTTGTAGTGGCAGGTATGATGCCAGATTGCAGGCTGGTCCTGGCTGTCCCCCATTAGTTAGGTTGCTCCTGAGCTCCCAACGGGCCACGTCCGTGCCCCCCTGAGTTGTCCAGAAGGTGGGGCAGCTATCACGTGAGAAAGAGCTCCTATCCAAGTCAATAACCTCGTATTTCTTCTTGATATACCTACTTCTAGTATGGAGGTGAGCCTTGAAGATAGTGGTTCCATATCTAGGATGTTTGCGCCAATTGAGTTCGTACGTTTGCTATAAGAACGAAGAGTTTGAAGAAAGATTGATATCTAAGCGGCCTGGGAAAAACTCAAGATAGGTATTTTAGCTATATATTAGTATATTTAAGAAAGACTTTATCTAAGCTAATTAAATTAAAGAAGATATTAAAGATTTATCTACAGGTTACTTTGGGATTCTAGGTATTCTTTGTTTTAATACCTTAGGTAAAGAAAAATTTTAGTATCAAGTATATTTGTTTGCCTATCTAGTTTGTTCTAGACCGCATGGCATCTTAGCTATTGCTTTAAGTGTATCTAAGAGACAAGTATATGCTACAGCTAAACTATCTAGTGCAGGAGCTTCTGTTCCGACTGAATGCGATAGGGATTATATATGATAAACGCCGAGGATATACGTATGCGAGACTTAGAAGCGTTTCATCATATGGATGTGACATCAAGTCTGTGGATACTGAGCAAGTTTGATGTAAGTGTATGTGAGTCTTAAAGTTTCCTCTTCATCCGTCAATATTTAGTATGAATACGAGTATGAATGACTAGATAGTAGCTTATAGAAGTTTTACATTGGAAACATTTTGATACACGACAATACTGTCATCCCGTATGCTTTTTAACTTCCAGAAAAGTTGTCGCATAGAGCTCTAAGCGCTTTGACGATCACGTGATGAGCACAGAGCCTACCACAACCACTCAAGCGATTGAGTGTTATGAGCTCAACGACGACTTGAAAGCTCACTTTACCACCAGCCATATCTCACACTATCTTCTGAAGCTCATATCTCAAAGCAAAAATGTCAGACGCAGCTCGATGGAAGGCGACAGTCTACGTGGGCGGACTCTCACAGATGGCGACACAGAGTCATGTTCTCGATGCTTTCATCCCATTTGGTGAGATCGTGGAGGTCAAGATGCCAAAGCCCGATGCGCCGAACTCTACAGAGGCTCACCGAGGATTCGCATATGTCGAGTACGAGGATGCCGCGGATGCAAAGGAGGCTATCGACAACATGGATCAATCGGAGTTTTTCGGAAAGGTTCTCAAAGTATCGCAAGCCAAAGTACCCAAGAGCGCAGAAGATGGACTGGGCAGCAAAACAGCCATCTGGGAAAAGGTATGTCAGAAAATAAGCTCATTAATGACATTGCTAACTAGATTTACAGGAAGGATGGTTGGCCGAGCATGCGGCGGATGAGAATGACAGACAGGATGATACAGCAGTGCCAGATGCTGGCCCTGACCCTATGCAAGGACTAGAGCAACTGGACGTTGCAGGACCAAAGCCTGAATGAGACAGACAGTTGGAGATTTATTATGGAGTTTATTGCCGGCATAGCGAGGGCGTTTTGAGGCATTCAATTCACTGGTACTGGAGGGTAAAGGTGAGATATATACATCAATCACCGAAAATATTCAGATTTTATGCCGATGGATTTCCCTGCTACCGTGCTGCTCTGAAATGTACAGTCTGCCCTTCCACGGACATGCAACCAATTTCATTTCCCAAAAGCTTCCCTAACTTGATGCACAAATTTAGTGACCCTCACCCTCACCCTCACCCTCACCGGCGGCGTGACCACCGTCGCTGCGCGCAGAAGGGCCCTGTCGGGAAAGACGGAGGTTCTTGTCGACGATGAACTTGCGGGAGATGGAGTAGGTGGCAGCGCCGAGAGCGAAGCCAACGACGACGGCTAGAGACATATTAGACCAACAAAAAGACTCAATTAAGTCGAGTGTAAATACCGAGGGGGTACAGCTCAGGAGGGATCTGCTTGAGCTTTCGGAGTCGCTGGGAAACGGTGTGGCCTTGAATTCGGTCAGTGTCGGGCTCAATTGAGAGGATTGCGCATCCGCGTTCGAGTTATCGAGTCGTTGGATGAAGCGTCGATGGGAGCTTCCAATGTCACGTACCAGCCTGGTCCTCCTTCTGCAACACGAACCTGGGTCAGCAATTGATGTCATACTGAGCCGAGGGCTAAAGAGCTCGTTCTCTCAGCCATTGTAGGTAGATACTTACGGGAACGGGTCGCAGCATGCGAGGCGTCTGCCTGAACATTCGGAGAGCGGTGGTAGAGCGCATCTTGAATTGAGTGGGGAGGGTCTGTTCGAGAGAGGTCCAGAGGTGATGATTCAATTGGAAATTATCGGCCTTGGAAGGAGTGTTTGGAGTTGGCCGAACGAACATCTGATGTGCAATTGCAAGCAGACCCACCAATCCTGATGGGTGCCTTACGCCATTGGCCCGTGGCGGCCTGAGGCACACACTGAGCTCTCCCGGAAATCGAACCACCTGATTCGAGCCGACAACGTCGACGCATTGTATTCAACCTCTCCATCCAAACTGCACCGAGCTCCATACTCGCCGTCATTGACCCCAGAGAAATCTCCCCTCCTCAAAGCCAATTCCTCTTCAAGCTATTCACAATGTCGGACGAAAGCCAGGAGATTGTCACCAAGCCCTTCAAGTTTGTCACTGGTATGTTCAATGGTCCCTGATAATCCCGCTGCGGCTGCGGGCTCAAAAAAATGACCTGATGTGATCCCGAGGCTAACAATTCCACGCAGCTGGTAAGCACAACCAATTCCCACGACCACCACCGATCCCTCGACGACAACGACGACAATCGCGACGCGACGCTGCCGACGATACTCAATTGCATGTCTACGGACCGATCTAACCTCTCTTAGGCACTGACGCTCGTTTCCCCAACCAGAACCAGACCAAGCACTGCTGGCAAAACTACGTCGATTACCACAAGTGCATTCTCGCCAAGGGTGAGGACTTTGCGCCCTGCCGTCAGGTACGCGTCCTCGAACAATAATTCTTTCCGAGACGTCTCGAATGCTAATTGACGTCTAGTTCTGGCTGTCTTACCGATCCCTCTGCCCCTCCGGCTGGTACGCCCGCTGGGATGAGCAGCGCGGTATGTTGAATCTAAGTGGCAGCAATTGATCTTGAAATCATACTAACGCATCACGCAGAGGCCGGAAACTTCCCCGTCAAGCTCGACGCTTAAGTTCGACCTGTAGATATGGATTAGTGGATGTTGTTAGAAGAGTCAGAGCAGACACACTGCAATTGTATCATTTGTGAGCTTGCTTTAAAAGCTAACCCCCAAATATTGACTGTTGTGTTTTGAGTGTTTTATTTTCCGAGTTGTGATGACGTCTATTGTGTCATGGATTATTGCATGAATTATTGGTATCATTTAAACTATAAGCTTGGTCCGGAAGCGCTGGTAATACAAATTCCAAAAACACTCCAAGGGTCCCATACTCCGTAATCCTATAAATGCCGGTCGCGATTGGCCAGATGCGAGTTGTAACGGCCAAGGCCCAAAATCGCGACAATATTATATCCTTTGAGCCCTGAGTAATCCCATTACTTTTCCTCGGCGTCCTCCTCATCTGAACTCATGAATTCGTCGTCCTCGTCAAATCCAAAGAATGTCTTTGCCTTGCCCTTGTCAGGCTTGGCCTCTTCCGCAGGAGGTGGCGTTGATTCTTCTGATGATGCACCTTTCTCTTCGTCCGAGCCGGACTGCTCATTGCTCGCTTGCGTAGAGCCGGACTCGTGAGAAGTACCAAGGAGGTTGTCCTTGTAGTTGCCGGCCTTCATGGCAGCCAGGACTGCATCACGAGTCCGCTCACTGCTCTCTTCCTTATCCTCGACCCACTGACCGTCGAGTCGGCTCTTGCTGCCCGACTTAATCTCTGCCTCCTTCTCCTCCGAAAGCTGAACAATCTGCTCCCAACGCTCACGGCGCTTCTCTTTCTCCTTCTTCTCCATCTCGGGTTTGATAGCCAGATACTCGGCTAAAGCCTTGGCCTCATTCACTGTACGTAATCGTCGTCCATCTAAATTTCGGCTAGAGCCGTGGTCCTCTTGACTCTTCTTCTTGCGTGAGGACATGCGACCACCTGCTGCTCGAAGCTGCGATCCGAAACCACCTTTGCCACCACAGAGGGGCACAGCGAGTCGCAACGAAAGGAATTCATCATCAGTTGTGGAGAGATATTCAGATATGGGAGAGTCTGATGAGGTGGGAAGTTGCTTGTTTGACAAAGTCGTAAGGATAAGTCTTGACTGAGTTGTAGGCAATTGATCATCTATCCGTTCTCGCAACTCTGTAACGGATGTTGATGGCGACAGAGGGAGGACGAGAGTTGGTGGCAATCCTAGACCAGCAAAGCTGGTGACCAGCACGTTTAAGTTTCGTGGAGACATGATCTGGAGTTTATGAAGTTGTTTGAAATCAACGTTGGGATGGATGAGGAACAGGAAGTCTGTCGCAAAGATTCGCCGCTGGTTGCCATGCTGATGCAGCTAAGTGGCTCCCTCAACTGCCACCGCACCAGCCACACTAATCCGGTCCCTCCTCATCACGTGAGATAAGCCACAAAGGTGCACCTTCCCCACCCCACTTCGCTACAGCCCATTTCTTGTAGGGTTTTCGCCCACAAAAGTTATCATTTTGAGATCTGCCTTCGTCCCTCCGAAAACTGCCACCTTCCAACATCGACCCTTCCGACGAGCAGCAAATACCGCCACGATGTTGATTCCCAAGGCCGACCGCAAGAAGATCCACGAGGTAATAACCAAACATTCTGGGCGCGGCGATGGAGGAGAATTGCGAGTTTCACAAGAGCGCACAATAACTAACAGTTTCCCGTCAGTACCTCTTCCGTGAGGGTGTCCTCGTCGCCCAGAAGGACTTCAACCTTCCCAAGCATCCCGATATCGACACCAAGAACCTGTTCGTTATCAAGGCTCTGCAGTCGCTCAACTCTCGCGGCTATGTCAAGACCCAGTTCTCTTGGCAATACTACTACTACACCCTGACCCCCGAGGGTCTCGACTACCTCCGCGAATGGCTTCACCTCCCCGCTGAGATCGTTCCCGCTACCCACATCAAGCAACAACGATCGCACGCTCCTCCCCGTGGCATGCTCGGAGAGGGCGAGCGCGAGCGACGACCTTTCGGCCGTGGCCGTGGTGGTGACCGAGGTGACCGTGAGGGTGGATACCGACGAAGGGATGCTGGCGAGGGCAAGGAGGGTGGTGCTCCCGGCGAGTTCGCTCCTCAGTTGTGAGTTGCTCCCATTATGTGTGGATCGTTTGGAACGGATTGCTAACAATTATCACAGCCGTGGTGGTTTTGGCCGTGGCCGTGGCGCCGCTCCCCCCTCTTAAACGAACCCATTTCCTTTAGGTGGACGAAAGTGAGATGCATGGCGAAGGGTATCGGCATGTACTCATAAAAAATGAAGGGCAATTTCTACCATGGGTTTCGCTCGTGTGACAGGGTTGCGTGGGGGACTATGTGGGAGTTTGAGGGTTTTAGAACCTCGGAATCATTTGCATCAGGGTCAATGTTTGCCGCCGTCAAAACGAGATAATTGCTCGGGAGATACGTGAAGACGTCAATCTTTAAAGTGATGTGAGACGAGACCTACATGTTTATGCCAAACGCCCACCGAGGCACGTCTGAATGAACCGTCCGTGCCGTTGCCCCAAGCTCCATGTCCACTTTGTGACCTGATTGTGACCCCTCCAGTGGCCTTTATCTACCAGGACAGCTCCGGGAGCTTAAATTGAGGTGCATGAATCGGAAGGGTTATGCCCGAATTGCCCCCAGCTGGACCGTAAGGACAGAGCTCATGTCATCATAGTGCTTCAGGTCAGGTCTGGAATAATGAGCGGCGCCGATGCTCAACTTGGAAGCATTTATCCTGCCAGGGTTACGTCAGGTACTCTCAAAAAATTAATTCATTATCATTTAGAAGCTTGAATTGAACTTCGCCTTTATTAACCTGCATTCGGAGTCTGAATAGTTGCTTTGACTTTGGTGTGAGGTAGTCATGATTCGTAAATATTTCAGGCTCATAACCTGCTGCATCATTCAGGCTACTCTGTGTGAAATTTCTCCACTTGGTACTCTTGCACTTCTCTCGGCTTTGATCTGAAGATGATCTATATCTGGCCAAGAGTTTATTGGATGGCACACTACCTATTTACGGGAATGCCTTCAATTACTGACGCCAGTACGTTCGCCGCATAATGCAAACTGCAATAACCCCCCCATACGAGGACCAGGGAGTTATTCTACGCATTATAATACCGCGGAGCAAAACTGGTGACCGCGGTACAGAGCTTTACAGCCGGCTGCTCGACTTCCTCACCTCGATGGTGGGTTCCAAAATCTCACCGGATAGCGACAGGACTTCCGGTCCAGTCAGAACATCATCCGGCATCGTTATGAACAACTCCATGACAACAGACCACTGTCTATCGCCCGTTTATCCACTGAGTTTGTGGGGGTTAGCTCTATACTGTAGAAGCTTGGCTCTCTTATCTGGGGTATCCTTTCTCTTGACTTTGCTTTATTACCTTACAGCCGTGGCAGTCGTCATCAGTAATGGCTCGAGCAGGGGTCTTGAGATATCCCATGTAAGTGAGCAGATCTGATGAGATGGGAACTGGCCGCGTGATTATCATCACCTCAAAACCCACCCGAGGGCTGCAAAGTGCAGTTTCCGGAGAAGGATACCGCGGTATCTATCTTTTGCCTCCTCTTTGATGTCATGGTGATATGGCCCGAAGACCAAGCTTTTGTGACAGGACCAGGGGGATATGTGAATAGATGAAATCGCCTGAGGGGTATTCTCAACATGATATGATGCCTCATCGCTCAGAATCCAACCTGCTTCAAAGCTGACCGCCTCGGGATAGTCATGCTGCTACAGGCAGGGAGTTGCACAGCTCTTCCACTCAAGTGAGTGGAAGGCAGATCGATCCTTGGTGGCTGCTGCATCTCATGACTTCATGAGATTTTCTGATACCCAAGTCGGTGACTCGGTGTTGCCTGGCTTCACCCAGGTAGGCGGATCGGAAGCGTCTCTGGAATCAGGAGATTCCTACCGACTTTTACTCCATGCCCGCTCTCTGAGTTGCCGGAGGTTCCTGCAGACTCTAGGGCTTCTCCTCTCGTGTTCGAGGTTTGCGTTGACATTGAAATACCTGCTTACCCCTCATGCCGCCTGCCTGTATTTTTTGTATAAAATATAGACTCGCTTCCCCTGGTTTTGGATCTCATATCTGACTCAGTCAATAAACTAAACTTCATCTGCATTGTTATCGACATTCTATCTTACCTTGTTATCATCTCCTTTTTTCATTGCTCTTGATCATTCAAAATGGCGTCCCTCCCCAAAGAGATGAAGGCTCTCAGGTAAGGCAAAGCCCACGTGCAGATAGTCATCACTTTATACCTATATCTTTGCGCTTGGGTACCCATCAGGGTTGCCCTACTCCCTATTGCCGTTAGCAATCCATACTTGCAATCATGATCACTGACATCACCCCACCATCGATCCAGATATGAGAAGCCAGAGGATTTCTCCGTTGTCACAGTACCCCTTCCGGAGTTGCGAGACCATGATGTCCTTGTGAAAGTCAAGGCCTGCGGTGTTTGTGGCACTGGTAAGTCATGACAATCCTTGATGCATAAATGATATGTATGCTGACGTTCGTTGTTAGATCTGGTAATAACCTTAACCCATGACACTGAGTATGTTTGAGCAGTGACTAAAAGTGTTACCAGCACATCCATCAGGGCGAATTCATTGCCAAGTTCCCCTTGATTCCTGGTCATGAAACGGTTGGAGTTGTCGCAGCTGTTGGAAAGGTCTGTACTTTAACTCCGAGATACTCTAACTGCTGACCAACTATCTTTACCTTAGAATGTGAAAAGTTTCCAAATTGGTGACCGTGTCGCTGCTGATAACGCCGAACTTTGCGAAGAGTGCTTCTACTGTCGAAGAGGTCAACCCCTTCTCTGTGAGAATGTTAGTTGACAACCCCTTACCCATTGTCTTTGAAAGAATACTAACTGTAATCAGTGGAGTGGCCATGGTACAACCTTGAGCGGTGGCTTTGCCGAGTACTGCGCGTATCCTGCTTCAAAGGTCTTCAAGATCCAGAATCTCTCTTGGGTTGACGCTACTCTACTTGAGCCCGCCTCTTGTGCTTGTCATGGTCTCGACAAGATTCGACCCAGACTGGGCTCTCACATCCTCATGTTTGGTGCTGGTCCTACTGGTTTGGTGAGTCTGACAACCATAACTCCTGATTAGCAAGCTGTACTGAACGATATTTTAGATGCTTGCCCAGCTCCTCCGACAGAACGGTGGCTGCAAAGTCACCATTGCCGCACCAGGTGGTCTAAAGATGGACCTAGCAAAGAATCTCGACGCTGCAGACGTTTACGTTGAGCTTTCACGATCCGAACCTCAAGCGCAATTTGAACAGATCAAGAAGGATAACCCTTATGGCTTCGATGTCGGTAAGTTGGTCGATGAGTTGAACTGATGTGCTCTCTGGCTAAGAAAAATTTAGTTATTGAGGCTACCGGCTCTGTAAAGATTCTCGAAGACTCCATCAACTATGTCCGCAGAGGAGGTACCCTCGTCTGTTATGGGTAAGCATTTTAGACCCTATGGGACTGTGTGATTTATCATGCTGACGGTGATTCAGTGTGTACAACAACTCTGACCGCGTATCTTGGCCCCCAACCAAGATCTTTGGCGATGAGATCACTATCCTTGGCTCATTCTCCGAGACGTTCATGTTTCGTAAGTCAAACAACCAGTTTCAGTAGATCATTTACTGATGTCCAACTGTAGCTGCTACCATCGACTATCTTGACTCAGGCAAGGTCAAGACTGAGGGTATCGTCAACAAGACGTTTAAGCTAGAGCAATTTGGTGAGGCTCTGGAGAGTATTAAGAACAAGAGCGCCATTAAGGCTGCCATAGTCTTTGACGACGAGTAGTCCGAAGCTGTCTCCTAAGAGCAGATCGAGATTTATGTGTTAGTTTACTGAATGATGAATGACGTTTATCTACCCTGATATTCTTATCGAACAAGCATTATGCTTTCTTTCTAGGGTATTTCTCCCTGAATATCTCTTCACATATTAAGTCAAGTGTTGAATGTGTGGACATTGGACTGAAAAATATCACCAGCACATTCGGGCATCTGACAAGCTGAACTAGAGCGCCGAATACTCCTACGCCTCAATCCATACACAATACTCGAATGAAGATGTAAGATGCACATTTCTCTAAATCGGGGATCATTATGGTCAGCGGTGATAACGTAGTAAGACATTGTCCAATCATGATTCCTGGCATGCCAGAAGATTCAGTCTAAGCCCTGTAATCATGAGTAAGATCAGAATTAAGTGAGTTTGTCCTTTTAGCCTTCTTGAACTGCGTAAGCATGCCGGTCTGTTTTAGATGGCACCCTCCCCAGTCTGCTAAATTGATGATAATTCAGCCCTCCAGTTGTAAGCTTCCATGCCTACGTGCGTGTATGTATGGGTTGATATCCGCTTCAGCTCTCAGTAGAGGGCTGCAGGGTTATGCGCGTCTATATAGCCAAATGCGTAGTGAAATCAGCTTATATGATGTAGAAGCGCCCATATAATACATAAGATCGTATCTTTGACGCTTTGCATCTTCATCGAGGTCCACTGCTTACACCTGTCGGGCACTTGCAGCTGACACCATACCCATGGAGACTCAGCCCTACTAAATGTGAATCAGATTTCTTTGATTGCCAATATATATCAGCTTTTTTTTCTCCTTTGATTCTTTTGGAATCGCAAGTCGCTTGTTTAACATAATCACCATCGTCATCTGCCAAAATCGATCTCCGTTTTCTCTATCACATTACAGAAACAGACTTCAAAAGTTGCAAGTCGTTTTGGATTGGCCATCATGAATATCTCCGACTCGCCTCTTTTCAAGGAGTATGCCCGACCAGTCTTGAATCCTGAAGCCCGTCGTGGGAGGGCAATGTACTCGCCGCTCGGCATCCTAGATACCACCATACAGTATCTGCTGGATCTTGCTAAGCTTGAAGTCACTCGATTCAAGATCAGCGATGCTGCCGAGAAGTGAGCATCGTCAACTACCTAAGGCTTTGTACCTTTGACTAAACCATGATCCAGCTCCTTCTGTCTCACCATCGAGAGCCGCCTTGTCGGTACTGGGACCGTCTCCACCACCATCGACGCGATGAATGCCGACCTCTCCTTCAATGGCACCAAATTCGGAAAAGTCAAGTTGCCTGAGATCCAGACGAGTTTCTGGGGTACCAAGTTGGTTATCCAGGAGCAACGCATCGACATCACCAACCGAGCCACTTACCACACCTTCGTTCGGAGCCTTATCGTTGACGACGAGACCAGTCTTCAATTAGAAAGCAACGGTTGTACAGTAAGGGCACTGGGTACTTCATCAACATGTGACCTGCATCTCGACATGCCACTCAAGGCTGTGGGTGGACCAAGGATAGCACTCAAGAAGCTATCACGCTCAGGCGAGAACATGACAACAACATTCAATCTGAACAACCCGGGTCCAGTGGAAATCGACCATGGCACCTGCATTTTTGAGTTGCACAATGGCCACAGCGAAACACAGGCGGAGCTGAAAGGCGAGCTGAATATCGCTCGGGGCCAGTCCGAAGTCATCCTGCATGGCACGACACGGAACGATGTGGTGCCATCACACAGGACAAGGTTGGTAGGAGTCGGTGTAGAAGGGAACAAGAAGTCATGGCTCAGCGAGACGATCAGAGAGGTCGATGCTGTCTTTGACTTGGAGCCAAAATACGCGGAACTGTTGTGGCGTTGATGTCACATTGGGTCTCAGTCCATTGTGTTTCTCTCAAGTGGACTTTTGGCGTTGGGGCATGAGCACGGAGTCAGGGTGTACGATAGTAGATGTTGTAGGCTCGAAGTCGGCTAGTTAAACATTCTCTGATTGCTTTTGTCTTTTGTGAAAGTGGCTAGGCTTGTAAAGCGTTGTCCAGTCGATTAAAGCGAAATTCCATCTGGTTAAGTCGAGTAGCGAGTAAATGCATATGGTACCTTGCATAGCGCCATAAAAGTCAACGCGATATATCCAAGCAGGCGGTCCGGTAAATAATCGACACTTTACCTAACTTTAGGATAGGTTATTATAATAA
>JABEXW010000342.1:0-21419 GCA_013266185.1 Fusarium sarcochroum | reverse complement strand
AGCATGACGGCAAGCATGATGGAAACTACGGCAATGGCGGCTATAACAATGGCGGCTATGGTGGCAAGCATGACGGCAAGCACGGAGGCAAGGGCCAGAAGTACGATTACGACCTTGAGCGATGCGACTGGAAGCCCTATGACTCCAAGAGCTGGCTCGGATACGGAGACAACAAGGGCCGTCACGGTAATGGTTACAAGCGCCCTTGCCCCGAGGACAAGAAGAAGTGCAAGAAGTACGACTATGAGTACTCCAAGGCTACTTACTCGGCATTGTTCAGCGAGTACAAGAAATGCTCCGAGGGTGACAGCTACAAGGTCACTGGCAAGATTGGATCTTGTGGCGATTATGGCTATGGCGGTTATGGCGGCTATGGAAAGGAGCAGTGCCTCATCGTGGAGTATCAGGACTGGGATAAGTGGTCTGACAAGACTGCTTACCTCGGTGTTTACGCCACTGAGGACGAGGGTCCTAAGAAGAAGGACAAGCTGAACTTCAATGGCAAGAAGTACTGCAACAAGAACAAGTGTGTCGTTCCTGTCAAGGAGCTTCCCGGTTACCGCAAGTTCAAGGACAGCATCTGGGTCGGAATTGATGATGATCAGTGCAAGAGCAAGCCTCACTGGGGAGGTTACGGTGACAAGAAGGGCCGCAAGCATGACGATGATGAGGACAACTACGGCAACAGGAAGGGGCGCCACGGAAAGGATGACTATAACAATGACTACGACAACGACTACGATAACGACTACGATAACGACAAGGACAACGACTATGATGTCAAGGACAACGACTACGATAACGACAATGACAACGACTACGACAACGACTATTCCCGACGCGGGGGTCGCTGGGGAGGTCGTCGTGATGAAGTCAAGTATATCGAAGTCGAGATTGAGACCAAGTACTCCAAGAGCAACAAGAAGTGTGTTGAGTGGTGCTGCAACGTCTAAGCAATTCTCTGGCATCTTTGGATGGTTATCATTGTGTATCATACAGTCGTGACGCCCTATGGTCACTCTACTTCTCTTCTCGATGGACAGTGCATTCGCTTATCTGTCTAAAAGTTTAATGTCTGGGTTTTTAGCTATTAGGGAGTTTATGGGATCGAGATCTGTCTTAGGCAGTTAATGAGAAAACCGGTGTCCATGACTTGAAGTCCCAATTGACGTGACATGTTATCTGTGACAAAGTGGTTTGAGCCTCATGAAGATTATGCTTAGGATCTTCCTAAGGATTAGACTAACTATCTATGAACCCTCACAATCCTCAGACTAGATATAGTCTAAACTTTAGTAAAGAGTTATGATGATATTATGTTCAATCTTTGATGAGTCTTATACTAAACTTAGGGTTAAAGATGGCACAGATTCAGTAACCTCGCCCCAAGTAAATGACGGACAGAGTTAGCCAACTCAATGGCACGCATGAACTGATACCAAATTCCAATATCAGTGCAGAATTGATCCCTGGGACACATAGCAAACGTGAGAAGCATATACTTGGTGTTAATATCATCAGTCGTCATAATATCCATCATAAGTACCCTGCATTGCTTGCGTGCTCACCCACTCCTCGCTTGCCAAGCCTTTCATGAATCTCGTTTCTAGTTCTTGCGGGTCCTTGTGCCAGTCGCAAGCAAAGTCACAATTAGGTGTACTTGCTTCGCCAAAGTATTTGCATATAGTGGCATGCCGGCACTTATCAGTATCCTCGCAATATTGAGCGAGAGCCTGGAGGCTCTTGAGTCTGGCGATCTGATTCGTCTCCTCTTTCGAATCAGATCTGATCAATCGTGTCACTCGCTCGAGATCCTCTCGACTGTAGTATAGGAAGCAATAACTCGCGTTGCCGTCTCGGCCTGCGCGGCCGGCTTCTTGATAGTAACCTTCAAATGACTTGGGAATGCGCCAGTGGACAACGAATCGTACGTTGTTCTTATCAATGCCCATACCAAAAGCCGTGGTAGCAACGATAATATCATAACCCTTCTCGTTATTGATCCATCGGGAGAGTGTCTCCTCCTTGACATCCCTGGACAGCCTGGCATGAAATGGCCTGGCTCCGATACCTTCGTCACGAAGGGCGGCTGATAATGATTCGCACTCGTCCCTGGATATAGTATAGATGATGCCGGGAACACTCCTGACCCTCTCGTTGACCTGTTCGAGTTCTGCCTTTCGTTCCTCAGCTTCTCGGCGACTGTAGACACCTCGAATCCACCGGAGAAAATCATTAAGTCTGTTATCCTCTTCGTCTTTGGTATACCGAATTTCCAAATGCAAATTTTGCCGTTGAGGGTTCATCAGAAACTCTTTGGTTTTTTCAGGAGTTTTGTCGAGTTTGAGAATGGACAGGACGTCCTGACGAACCTGAGGGTTCGCGGTCGCGGTTAGACACATGATTGGCACATCTGGAAAGGTATCTCGAAACCAGGACAGACGTTTGAAGTCTTTTCGAAAGTCGTGACCCCATTCTGATATGCAATGGGCTTCATCAATAGCAACACGGGCAAGCTCCTTTTGCTTATAAACTAGTTGCAGGCGTTCACGAAAACGTGGGCTAGAGCATAACTCAGGTGTAACGTAGAGTAGCCGAGTCCTTGGGTGGCCACTCTCAAGGTCACGTTCAATACGGAGCCGATCAGAATAAGGAGTGATGCTGTTATAAGAATTGGCTTCAATACCAGAAGCTTTGAGCGCATCAACTTGGTTGATCTGGTAAAGTGTCAGAACTGATGACAATAACGGGGCTCGGCTTTCTTACCATCAGACTCAGCAGAGGGGACACGACAATGGTGACTAGATTTTGTAATTAGATGGGCCAAAAAATGGAATAGATGAATTACTTACTGCCTTGATCGATAACTGCTGGCAATTGAAAGCACAGACTTTTGCCAAAGGACGTGGCGGCTTGAACGTATACATCATAACCATCAAGAGCGGCTTCGATAATTTCACGTTGATGAGGCCTGCAGACCGTTAGACCGGCACACGGGAATACGCAGGGTTCATTAGCGGCCACGCGGCATACCTGAAATCATCCTTGTGGAACTGGCGGCGAAGGGTAAAGCCTATGTCTGTGCATGAGTTGGTTCTCTTGAGGGGAGGCATCGCGCTTGCGTCAGCCCGAGAAGGATTCACGATGGCTTCTCCGAGGTAAACATATGCCACCAGCGAATCAACTCATGATGAGTCAAACAAGGGTGAACCGTCTTCCCGGCGCTTGGTGATAATGATTGACACTGCTCTTACTGTTAGCGTTGTAGTTCATGTTAATGCAAGCGGATTGACTTACAGTGTTACAGTCGGGAGTTCGTTATGGTGAGGATCCGTTTCTACTTTTGGCAATCGTATCGAGTTCTCGGTGACGATCCACCGGATCAGCGCTGCCAACAGGCTTATTATCGGTTGTATCTTCGGTGCAAGGTGAAAGAGATGGGCAGGGGTTCATGGAAGATCAACATGTGCTTCCAAAGTCAAAGTCACGATACCCCAGCAATGGAACATTCGGATGGAGGTCACGTGCTGTATCAACGGCGAACACAGGGATCACAGGTATGTACCGGAAACCAACTACAACCTGATACTACTGGACAATGGAACAGCGAATTACGACATGCATCGATTTGAAGTTGTCAATACGAGCACATAGGATCCTTCAAACCAACTCCTACAGCACACCCGCCGACTACGAACGCCCAGCACGGGATGATGTGATGTGACAAGAGCAAGAGCAGCAAAAGGTGTTCAGTGGCTTTGCCCAGCTAGAATCAGCGATCGAGTGCGTACCTTGCATTACTCGCCGTGGGCTTGGGACAGGGGTTCACACTCCGAGACAGCACAGCCAGACAGGTCCTTAGCCCGCCCTCCTACAGCAGCCATCCCTGGTGGAATCCAACCATGGTGTTGACGCTTGGGAAGGCTTTGGTGTTTCATAGGTTGTCATTGCCCCTCGTCTCCCACTTGTTCAAAAATAGAGACAGAATCCGTACTGACTCTGACAGCTGTCGCCTCGCGTTGTGTAGACTAACGTACTGCATGTATCGGTTGGCTGGGCATTCTTCTTAGTGCGTCTCTCCTATGCAACCGACCCGGCATCGCCTATGGTGTTCTCGACAGACAAGGAGTCGACCTGATCCCTATCTTTGAGCATGGGTTCCGTTCATCTGGATGGACGGATCCGATATGAGTTCTCACACCGAGGTTGGCCTCGCTTAAGGAAGCTCGTACTGTGCATCAGTGGGGTTTGGTGGCTAGTGCACCAGCCACCCGTGGCCTGAAGGGCATGTAAAAATGTGCCTGCAGCGACCGGGCGCTGGAAAAAAAGGTTTCTGGGGTGAGGTCCCAGCGGGGTCTACAGCGCAGCAGCCTCCAAGTCAGCCGCCCCGCACTGTGTTTCACGACCGCACATCCTGAGACCCAACCGTCTGCTGGCGCTGAGGCCCCACGTTTAAGGTGCGTGCTGACCAAAACACTTTCATGGGTTGTTACCCCTATCTGATGCGCTATCCCCTATCCAAGCATAAGACAAGGGGACTGTCAGGGGTGATTGGAGGAAGTTGAAGAGAAAAAGAAAAGAGACAGAAAGAGAGAGTTGAGATTCATGGAGTATTATCTGCGATGATAGGAGCATTATCTTTGTTCTTTGCCTTTCTGCCAAGACATTTTGAGTGATGCGCTAAGGCACAGTACCTTGCCTATCTTAACAGTTTATTCATTGGCTGCAGCATGTGCCTGAGAATCCTCCGTCGATCGAGCTCTCTTACAGTTCCATTTCGATCTTTGTTTGACTTGACTTTGTTTTGAGTTTTGATATCCATAACCAGTCCCAGCAGCCAAGGTCAAGGGGAGAATAACGGGGGTTATCCCAGCTATTTCCACCACCCTTACCTTTCCATCCTTCCAAAGGCGACCTAACTTACCTTTCAGTACCTTACCAAAGACGGAATCCCAGCCCGACCTCATCGCCTCCCCGAGTCTGCATCAGCTCATCACGGCCCTTCCCGCTACATTCCTCTCCTTCAATCCTTCTCTGCAAATCCTATCTTTGGATAATCTTCACCCAACGGATCCTGATCGATAACCGCTATCGACAAAACCCCATCGCGCCCGACGACGCAACACGCTCGAGTCCAAATCCGATCCGTTTCCATACAAACAGGCCGAAACCTGAACCACGCGCCGCCTACTGGCTTTAGTCGAACCTACAATCATGACCTTATCGAACTCGACGCCGTCACAGCCTTGATTGGCCGAAACACCAGAAACAACGATCGCGGGCTCGGCTACCGCTGAGACAAACGAGCCTCCGTTTGCGCCTGCGCTTTGATCAAGACACAAACGCAGACACAGCAACAGAGGGGCTTCTGAAACGTTTTACCCTTCAAGCATTCGACATACCGTCATCAAGATTCCAACGACCTAACCCCCTCGACCGATTTCTCCACCGGCGTGCCCTCCCCACGTTTCCTACTTGAGCCGCGCATTCCTACCATCTCGACCGTTCGCAATGGAACGGCCAGACCGACTCACCGGCTCGTCCGTCGGCTCTGCATCACAGGCTTCAGTTCCTAGAACTTTGCCCGAAAACCATACATCTGGACGACGTCCAGTCCCAAACTCAGCTGCCACTTCCAACGGCCCGCCACCACCTCCTCCTATTCCCAACCTACGAAGCGTTCCGTCCAGTTCATCTCTTTCTACCGGCGGCATGTCGGCAGCTCAGGTCATCAGTCTCGCGCGCGAGGCCATGCAAAATGCAATCGAAAGCGAAAGTCAAGCATCAGAGGCTGGAGCTGTTGGCACAGGACTCAAGACAGGAGTCACAATTGACCTTAGCCGCAAAGGCATACAAAAGTTACCGGATGAAGTCGTCGATATCGTCAAGGGTGAACTGGAACGGTCGGGTTCCTCTTCGACCTCGCGGCCGGACGCTGATGCTTATACGGTGTCCAGACTTGCATTGTCCCATAACCAGCTATCGACCTTACCAGCTCGCTTTTCCGAATGTACATCATTGCGGTATCTCAACATCCGAGGCAACCAGATCAAGGAATTCCCTATGCCTGTATTTCTCACCCCCCCTTTCCCTCGAAGTGTCCTCTAACAATGGTAACTAGCTGTGTGACTTGAAATCCCTAGAAATTCTTGACCTTGGACGAAACCTACTTCGAGTTCTCCCTCCGGATATCGCAAGACTTTCGTCATTAAAAGTGTTATCTATCCCCAAGAACCAAATTCGGGAACTACCACTTTGTGTTGCCGATATGGGATCATTGCAAGTGATCAAATTTGAAGGGAACCCCATTAGCTTCCCCCCTCGAGATGCGATACAACCGCAAGCGGCGAGCCCCCCACACGAGGGTATCCTGAAGGATAATGAAGTGACGGAGGTGGCGGTGACTTTACACATCAAAAAATATCTTAGGCAACATATGAACGGCCGATCTGAGTCTGACAACACGGGGGATGAATCGAGCGAAGGTGCAGAGACCCCTCGTTTCCCTTTGAAAAGGGTTGCAAGTGGGCGGTTCCCTATCAAAGTGGCTGGCGCTGAGTTGCCGGACATTCGCTCTCCCAACATGGGGTCACGCGCGCCTCCGATACCGTCTAGGTCACATTACCGAGGACTTTCTCAGCAAAACACCGCTTTTCGACGACCTGGCGTAATGCCTCTGACGATTGGAAATGTCAACGAGCGTGTCCGCAGCAATTCTGAGAGCTTGCTAAGAGCAGAGAGGTCAGAAAGTCGCAGCCGACGCATGGGAATTGTCTCGAGAAAACCGTCGGATCTGGGTACACTTGATGAGATGCAAGTAAATAACCGCTTCAGCCATTATCGTGGTTTGAGCCATGGATCCGCTATGCAAGGAAATGCAGCCACCACGAAGAGCCCAGCAACACCGACAGAGCCATACCTCGCACGCCCGATCTACGTAAGGCGTCTCTCGGTCCTACCCGAACGACGACGGGAATCGAAGGTGTACGACCCAGTTGTTGAAGCTGCCAAGGGGATTCTGTACTCTGTTTTCCAGATCCATCCCATGATTCAGATGTTGATGAGCCTGACGAGCGACGGGTCTGCAAAGCGATCCAGCCTAGAGATTGTATTTTACAACACCAACTCACATGTTGAGGAACTGGAACAGGAGATTCAAAAGCACGAAAACGCCCTGGCCGAAATTGATGACCATTCTCAACGAGAGAATGAAAACGTACACCGGGCCTGTCAGACGCTGGTCAGCGCTTATGGTCATGTTTGTACACTTCTGGCCGACAACATTGATACGTTTGTCAACAACGGAGATGCGCGATACATTCGAACACTCCTGATGTTGCTCTATAACAGTATAATGGAACTTCGGGTGACGCTGTCATCCGTCAGTGCTGAAGATGGACGTAGACAAGCTGCCTCCAGGGGCGACTCGACGGGCGAGCGCACCATCAGAGCGCATGCAAGGGAACCATCTGTTACTCCTACTGTTAATAGGCCGACTGGAGCTCGCAACCGGAACGGCACCCTGGTTCACCACCCGATCAATTTGCGTGTTGCTACGGATGTCCCGGTACCTGCGCCGCTCTCTGCAACATACCTCAACGGAAATGGGCGTACTGCCACCATTGCCTCGGCCACTCCACGATCAGGGGAGTCTTTTTCGTCGATTGGTAGTCGTGGGATGTCTGCCGAGTTCACAGAAGAGGACCGACAGTTTGAGAAGATTTTCTTGTCCTTGCAAAGGTCGACCGATCTTGTCATGGGAACGCTTCCCAGCTACAACGCGCAGCTGGCAGGTGGCTTGAGGAACGCCATGTACCAACGGACTCCAGAGAGTGTAATTCAGCACTGGAAAGCATTGATTTCCATGTGTGGCCAAGTCATTCAGCAGACGGAAATCCTCAAGAACAGACTTTCACTTATCAAGCTTAAGGAGCCAGGTGTCCGGACTCAGGCGAGTTTCTGGAGCCTGTGCAGCAACTTTAGCCATTCTTGGGCGGACATGATCTCTCAGATCAAATATGGTCCCAATAGTGTGCCGCTTCCTCCCGACACCAGGGCACGCTTGCGACCGATTCAGCAAAGCATTAAGGAGACGAGCAACATCATCTTCAAGTCGCCTTGGCACTATCTCTTCCACCCGTCCGGGGGTGCTATGAACGGACAGAGCCCATACCCTCGGGGCATGTCACCAACTCAAGTCCCAATCACGCCTCAGAGCGCTGCTTTGGGCCCTGCAATGCAAGCGACAGTTCCCTTGACACCGCAGGGCGGTTCATTCGCGGCGGCATTCCACGGAAATGTCTTTGACCGAGCCGATGCCCTCATGGCCAACCCAGGTATTTCCATGAACCGCAATGGAGGGTTTGGCAAGGGCCACATGGGATTCAGCTCACTGTCTTCCCTCTCGTCCATGTCCTCTGACGAGGGTATTCTTCCCTCTCATGGGCCACTTGGGCCGGTGCCCCTCCGCCTCAATGGAGGCAAAGTTGCTTTTTAAACTACAGAGCCGGACCTCTACTTGGATTTCAAATTTGATATTGGCAGCCTAGCGCAGCCGTCGTTGCTATTTGCATACGTGCAGAGGGGGGAAGAAGTTGGTTATGTTTTGCAATTATCGAGGCTTTTCGAACCGGCGTATTGAAGGGACAAACGTACGCCGGCAGCCATTCCTTTACCGCATAGCCTTGGCGTTGGGGTTGCAGTTATTTTTAGGTGCCAAAAATGAAGGTTTCTGGAGGTTATCTGCATTTAATTCTTTCGAATTGGGAGGATTCACAGCTTGTGTACGGGTATAATGTTTAAGATATGTCTTTTTGACGGAACAAAAGTTGGGAGGAAGTGCCCCCTTGATGGGTAACAAAGGGCCTCTGCAAGTATAGATATATGGAACCGACAGATTACTATGAATTGGGAGATATGGCATAAAGCAGAAGAGATGTCCATTGTACACTAGCGTATAACGAATCTAATGCTTCTGCTATTACTGAAGAATTGAGCTTTTAAGACAAGTATAACAAGTGCAGGCATTGGCTAGATAGTGACAAGCATATGATAATTGTACTACTCTGGAGTTGTCAATAAGCTCTTCGATAACTATACCGAATACTATTGTATTAGGTAGTACCACACCAAGTAATCCAGATCCCATGATCTTGGGCATCAGCCGCATGATAAACCAGGTGTAACTTGACCCCACCAAGATGCAGTGTAAGGTATCAGCAACATGAAACGGCCAAGCTACATCTCTTCTCATTCTCTATAAATCGAATCAGCATAACCATCATGTCAACTGCAGCGGCCTCTTCAGCATCTCACCAACAGCCCGCCGCCGAAGGCTCCTCATCATCCTCATCCTCTTCACTCTCTTCTCGTCCGCCAACATCCCCCCCTCCAACCATCGCATCACCTTCGGTCGCTCACGCCCACGCTCACGCGCAGATTCCTTCTGCAGCGCAGCAAACTTCGCCCCCTCCTCCGCACCTCCAACCTACGCTCCCGTCCGCCGAGACGCAGCGCCATGTCGCCGACGCGCGCCGCGCAGTGGTTGCGACGCTAGAGAACATGATGGACTCGGAGCTACAGTGGCGCGCGTCGACGCTCCACTCCAACGCGGCGGCCTTAGGAAAGCAGGCGCAGGATGTGCAGCGCGCGACAGACGGACTTCGCCGTGAGAACGTCAAGCTCGCGCGCGAAGCGGATGCTGCGGCGCGCAGACTCAAGGAGCTCGGTAACGTGCAGAACTGGGCCGAGGTGCTAGAGCGGGACTTTCTCGTCCTCGAGGAGACGGTTAGGCTTGCGAATAGCGATCGGAGTTGTAGCTGCAGCGAGTGCGGGAGTTACAGCGGTAGTGAGAGCGGGAGCGAGGGCGAAGGCGAGCGCGAGCACGAGATGGATGTGGATGGGGAGGAGAGGGGCAAGGGTGTAGAGGGGTTGGATGTTGAGATGACGATTGATACGGAGCATCACCCACCAGGTACATTTTCTGATGCCAGTCGGAGCTTGACAGATCCAGAGTCGAGCGTGGGAAGGGGGGCTAAAGGATCAGATACAGCGTCTATGTCTACGGCGTCGCGATAAGAGGGTCAATGCCAGAATTGGCAAATGAATCATGTGTCATGACAATGTATCATGAGGCTTATGAGGGGTGGCGTTGGGAGCATGTAATTCATGAAAGCACTCTTTTGGTAAATATTGCAATAACATAATGGTTTTTCAATTCTATGCACTTCATCTTCATCCGCACCAGTTTTCCGTTTACCTCTCTAGTCTACTGATCATGGCCTCTATGGTTTTATCTCATATCTATGCCCTATCCGAGATTACCCTTACTAGATTGCAATCCTGCTTACAGCAGTCCAGGGAACATGATGTATCGCTTCTTCTTGTACCTGTCGCCAAACTCCTTGCGATAGGCACGCTCCTTGCCCTTGGCCCAAGAGATCATTTGTGCGATACCAATGGAAATGAAAACGATGACAGTCCAATCACGGCTGACAAGGATGATTCCAAGCCATGCGAGTACCTCGTACAAGTAATTGGGGCATGTGACGATGCCAAAGCCATAGCCAACGGGGATCTTGCGCTCAGTGCCACCAGTAGATCGCAGGGTCGAGAGATATCTGTGGACGAGAGCGTTCATGAGTTCGCCAAAGGTGTAGAGGGCAACGCCAACGGCATTAATGGATGGTTCATTGGCCTTGGCAGCCAATGAGCTGGGGTGGTAGATGGCGTAGGCGCAGATGACACCCGAGACGGCCCAGTAGAAGGCGCTGTTCTTGAAGATGTTCCTCCAGGGCATTGTGGTAGCCGAAAACTTGTGGACAAAGAGCGTCTCGTACTCGCGCTTGAGAAAGTGCAACATGATCATGCCAAAGGCGAGCCACTGGGTCCGGGACATATCACCATCTCCGTTGCGGTAGATATAGGGGCGAGCGGCGACGGCGAGGACGTGGAAAAGGAGGGGACCGATATACTCGACGACGAAGACGGTCCTCCAAGCAATTTGGTAGCCTATTCAACATAGTTAGAGTGTGTTCAACTATCGTTGTACAATGTCGGTATTGACATACCCATATCCTTGACGAGGACCTCGCCAGCAGCGAGAACGGCGGGCTCATCGACGAGGCGAGCCTTGCGGTTCTTCAGAGTCTTCTTGGTGGTAGGATCGTAGACGCCAATGCGATTGTGGTCACCAAGCTTGGACGCCTTTGCAACTTGGATCTTGACATCCTCAACAGTGGTGTCAGGGCCGACCTCAAGCGAGTCTGGGAGGTTCTTGATGGGTTGCTTCGGAGCTAAAGAGTGTTAATTCAGGGTGACATTAGATGGGTGGATTGGGGGACGAAGCATACAGCGGTTGGTGAGGACGAGGGTCCTTAGAGAAGCCATCTTTGTCTTGCTAATTTGACGGTGAACAAGTTGGCAAAAAAGGAGGGGGGAAGTTGGGTGATAAGGTCGGTATTTGGTGTTGAGGACACCCAGAAAGAATTATTGGGCGAGATTAGATAGGTACGTACCACTACTCAATTGGGGACCTCGGTGCGCTATTTGGTGGGGCGCCTTCCCGTTGATCCCCCTGGGCTAAAGATCACACTTTTGCTTGTTGGGAATAGGCTATTGGTTGTGTCACTTACAAACCCATGTATGTAAGCTTGTGATAATTGAGCCTCAAACGAGCAGTTGATGGTGTAAAGAAGCTGACATTGCCATGTTAATGTGCCTGTGCCTGTGCCTGTGCTTACGGTAAATTTCCACCGATGAACGAGAATATGCGTGCCAAGTCTGAGACCATGCTGGAATTATCCTGTATTCGTGGTTATCATACGAGATGAACCTGCAATACGAACAGGATATTCGGACTTATTCTGCTCTGCTTGAAAGAATGGAAGTTCCAGGATGTCAACCGTGGGGTAAATGCGACTTTGCATAATCCTGTCAACTACCTAGGTCCTCGACCCAAGATAAGACGTCTCTTCTCTTTCTCGTAGTTAAATGTCTTGTTGGCTTGGTTTCATGGAGAGTCATCCTTCAAGACCTTGAGACTCTTCTCAAATTGAGCAAAGATAACTCTGAGGCTCTTCTAAGAACGAGCAAAGTTCCGGATTCTTCTTTGCCACCGCTCCCCTTGTCTTTCCCAGCGTGGTACGACGACAACAAAAAGAGAAAAGGCTCTGTTTACTGTCTTTGTTAATAATGGGATTATAAGAAGCAAATATGTCGTCGTAATATCAATGATGGTTGAATCGACGTACATCATTAATGTTCTTGGTACCGTTGTACGTCACAGGACGCCGAATCCTCGCTTGACGTGTATGGAAGTTCGTCGCCATACGTAGGCACGCACGTTGCCTGAGATGATCGGCGTTTCAATCAATGGTTGCGCAACGGATAGAGGTGGCAGGTCGTTGGGGAGTGGGTTTGTCATTTCATATTCGTCCAAAATTCTGCTTAAAGCCGGCATCGCGGCCAGTTGCAGAAGACACGGTGGGTGATGTTCAGTGCAATAACGCTCAACATCGTGAGCGGGGTAGTGGTCGGCGGTATTGTTGAAACATCGAGAGCGGCTGACATTCTCTCTATGCGTCTCGACTGTCATATGCAATGGGTTGATGCAACGGTGCATATTGCAGAGATGAGAGACCTCATAGTGGCCACTGCTGAGATGTAGGAATTCTTCAACGTTGAGCCGCTGTGTAAAATAGAACCCCTCTCTGCATGGGTTCAATATCGCTGTGTACAAGCCCTTGTATTCGATGTTGAATATGTTGTATAGAGCCCAAGTGTGACGGTTCTCCATGGACAGGAAAATCTGAAGACCTTGCGTAGCGTTGGCGTCAGGAAATATATCGTAGATGCCTGTGAAGCATTGGCTCTCGGTAGCATGTGTGGCAATCTGGTCGCTATGGAAATCCGCGCCCAGAGCTGTCTTTCTCTTGTTGTAGGAGGCGGATGTGTCGTCGAGGATGTCGAAGAACTTCTCATCAGTGGCGTTGCGCAGCTGGTTTATGAGTTGGCTATAGTGGTTGCCGTATGTCCCCCGGCATCATTGAGAGCGCGCAGAGAGATTGTTAGAGCTCGAAGGTAACGGCTAAGCTGCAGGTTGATAAGAGCGCTCGATCTTTGTTTGGTAGACTCTAGACAGAGGAGATGGTTGTTGAGAGTGTGGAGAGAAATCGTTGGAGCTCGAAAATAATAACTGGGCTGTGGAAAGACAAGAGGCTTAGGTAGTCTTTGTATAAAGACTTATCCTAATATCATCATAAGGATTCTCATAAACCTCAGACTAGTTATCTTTAAGCTTTTCACGAGACTTGAATAGTTCGTCTAATCTATTTCTAAACTCAGTGGCCTAAGTAGTTGTTATGAAGATATTAATCTATAGCAGAGAATAGACACACACCAATGCTTCCAACGAAGGCATAAAGACAACGAGAGCATTAAGCACATTGCCGCCAGAATATTCCAAACGGTATCCTAGGTATCTTGCATCATTGCTTTGACCACAGGCTCTGTAAGGCTACCTAGTCATTTATTTTCCCATTCACAGAGCTTCTTCATAGACGACACTTTCGGCAAAGGCGCTTCTGAGGAGTTGTTCTCTGCCAGGAACGGCCTTATTCTTCACGAGGACATCAAAGAAGCCTTAGCTGAAGGAATAGTTGCCATCGTGCCAGACATTAATCTTGAACTAAGAAATTCGGACTTGCCTTTAAATAACCGATAAGAACGATAGGATAGGGTGAAATAATAGGAGAACCAGCTAGTTGAGGAGTTCAAATTCGTTATTTTGGATAATAAAGACTAGAATATTAAGGCTAGAATATTTTCTGGGCTTGGGTGCGACAAGAACTCAATAGCAGAAATGCATGGGGGCTATGGGAACCCCTGAGCAAAGGAGCATATTATATAGTTTTGGGGGGGATATTCAGACGACGAGCACGTCGTCATGCAGAGAACGTCGTCATGGGCCGCCGTTATATATGTAATCTCACCTGAATAAACTTGCTTGTATAAAATTCTCTTTCCTCAGGAGCGTGACGAAGTGCATGTTTGCAGAGCAAAACAATTGATAAATAGATCCGAGCATAGTCCTCGAAGTTAACAGTGAACTCTCAGACAAACTAGCACTAGAACACAAAGCAAGTCTGAAAAGGGGGCCCATTCATGCCAATATCAATCCTTCAGCCCCATCGTCGGTCATGGCATTGATCACGAGAAACCATCCCGAGTCGCTATTGTGATAACTGCCAGTGAATCACTGCCTGTATTTCCATTCATGTGTCTTGCAAATCATTGTCAGAGAGCCTAAGGATAAAAATAGAACAAAGAAGTACAGCTTCTGCGACGGAACAATAGCCTGAACTGCCAAAATCATAAACTTCATTCACCTCAACCACATCACGACTCTACTATCACTCCTTTTCTACATGCCGAGGATACAACATCCTTCTTCTTGCTTTTATTCTCATTTAGAGAAATCCAAATTGTTTCCTTTTCACCTTCGCATCAGCCATTTGTGACTCGTGACTGGTTCAGCGGCCAGAATTTACCTGGCAGCTGATAGCCAGCTGGCGCGCATTCACGTCAAAACCACCCGCGTACTCTCTTCGCGCTTTATTCTTTGTTTACTTCACGCTTCACTTTCGAGACTTTGCTGTTCACGTTTCTTCGGAAACAACTTCCTTTCACCCCGACTCAATATTGCTTTGTCCTTAACAAGGCTACGACGCATCTTCCCTTACCCAGCCAAAGCCCTTGTCGACTCGACTGTTTGTTCAGGTTCGACAAGTCAAGGTCAGACTTACTAGGTGAGCCTTTCTTATGAAAAAGGCGTGTTTTCCTTAGCTAAATCAAGATATTTGTTCAGGTTAGCGGTTCATGCACCTCGAGATATACCACCCAATGCATGTCCACTCGCCATCATGAATCCCTGCGCGCCCACGTTTATTCCGACCATCCCTTCGGAGGATGAGTCTTCTTCTGATGACGATACGAACTCACCTTCATCTATGGAAGCACGACATCCAACCCAGAAAGTACGCTCCCCGAAAAAAGGTCGCAACAGCAGAGAACTGCCTTCCATCATCATAGACCCCGATCGATACGACTCCATGTTCCCTTCTCTTCAAACTGCAAACCCGCTTAAGGAGCCTGTGATCCGCAAATCGAAATCCAAGAAGAAACGCCCAAGGATGGTCAAGAGACCTAAAAGGCCTGTCCAGGTAGATGAGGGCTCGCCTCGGCAATATAATCCAGCCAGCGATAAACGAAAGGCCCCAGAGCATGCAAACTCCGAAGACGAGGATGAGGAAAGTGACGAGGAAAGTGACGAAGAGTCGACGGTGGAGTATCTGAAACCAACAGTCTACACTCCTAGAAAGTCACTGGAACTCCTCAAACCTGTCGTCTACACCCCTCCAACTGCATCTCGCAATGCTTACAGGGGACTTGATTGGAGAAAACATCGAATTTCACGATCCGCCGATGCAAAACTGCGTCCGTTTAGGCCTCCTACACCTCATCCAGATGGCAAGCTGCGAGGATCGAGAGGGCGCCGTGCACCTACTCCTGTCGCCAAAGTTGTCGCCCCATTAGAGTACGCTGTTCTTGTTGGTTACCAACCCAACTCTTACGGTCCCTATGCCATGGGACCTCCAGGATCAGTGATGCCTCCTCCTCCTCCTGTGAACTATGCACCACCCATGCCACAACCTATGGGACCGCCTATGCCGCCTCCTTTGCCCTACTCGCCCGTGCCCTGGGCTATGACTCCGACTCCGTGGCCAGTTCCTGTGCCTCAACCCCAGGTGGTGGTGTACCCACCACGCTGTGATGGTGATCATCTGCACGAGCCGTGGCCTATGTTTGACGGGATGTCTGGGACGTTCTATGCACCCGTGCCTCTGTCTCAACCTCAGCCGCAAGTTCAAATGCAGATGCAGATGCAGATGCACCCACAGCCTCGGCATCGGCCTCAGCCTGAGCTTAGCCCTGAATCTCTTTCATCCTCTCCTGAAAGTACTTCCAGCTCTCTTGTGGCCACCGACGGGTCTGCTTCGGAAAGTCCTTTGAGAAGGCATGCTGAGATGATGAAGGATCGAAGCGGAGGGCAATCGTCCACATCAAAGAGCAGCAAGCATCCAGACATTTAGATGATGTCGGTGCCTGTTGGTAAAGACCGTCAACTTCTTGGCGTCGTCGACCACCACAAATCTACGCCAGAGAAGATAGAGAAGGAGCTTAGAGAGGTCGCTGAATACAGCAAATCCACTGGGTTTATTCCGACTCGACAGGCACAAGGGGCCCAGAATTCTCCCAGTGTTGTGAGAAGCGCAAAGCTCAACCTCAATCGGGAGCGCCCATCCCAAGGCCAGAAGCAGTCTCAAGACAAGTCTCAGAAACCGAGCAACCCACCTCAGAATGCCCCGACGGGTCCATCCTCTTCGCGTCAGCTTCCTCAATCGTTCAGCGCCATTGTGAAGCAAGCTCTGCATCTCTCCGGGTCTGAAACAGGCGCTTGGTCGCAATCCAAAAGATGGACTAGCTTCGTCACAAAAGAACGTCAGGCGTTCCAGAAGATGACGGCCAACTTGCGGTATATGGGAGCGGATCAGTCGCCCTTTGTGCCTCAGAACCCAGCAGAGTTGACAGCTTTCAAAGCCAGTTTAGCTGAATCAAAAACGAAGAAGCTCGACCAAGAAGTTCAACGACGTCTTGCTGAGGCCAATGACAAGATTGCCGCAGGCGCTGAGGATAAGTCCAAGCCCCTTATGGAGCTAATGGGTGGTAGGGAATTCGAAGATGCACACTTGTCCCCTGTTTTCGCAGCCAACAACTGCTTCAACAAAGAAGAGCGCACTGAGCCACTAACGGTTGCCGACTGGCCGTCCCTTGCAGAATTCAAAGAAGAGGGAGACAAACGGTCGAGTCGACAGGGCCGCTGTCTGCCTCTACCGCGATTAAACATTGTTGCTTACAGATTCTCGACCCGGCTTTCTGAAGTTTTCAATCCCGATAAGACAATCCGTTGGGAAAAGAAAGTTGTCCAAGTCGGATCTCGACATCTTTGCCCGGTCACGGAGTTCGAGCCTTGGGTGACTCCTCCAGTCGAACTACAACTCGACGAAGCTCCATTCTTTCTGAAAGATATTCTTCGCGGTGCAGACGGAGTCGATGCTGAGGTGGAGAAGACGGATGAAAAGGAAGAGAAGAAGAAGAAGGCTGAAAAGAAGGAATGAATTCACAGCAGGCAATTGGGCAGGAAGAAGACAAAGACTGATCATGTGCTCATCTGTATTTTTATTCTTTGAGAGGTTGGATCTGTCAGCGCCAAGGAGATACTTGAACGCGCCTTGGACAGACTTTGAGATTTTCAGGCTGCTGGTTCTAGGAATAGAGACTCATCTTTGCTATCACATTGGCCTTTATAGGCTAGAACAGGGATCGGGAAGATAGAAGGAAATATCATGTGTAATCATTCAATAAGTTTCGTCACTGCGAAGTGAACAAAAGACTTTTGAAACTCAGCTCCAACCAGTCGCGAATCACGGATCGTGTTATGCTATTGGTCATCTATTCAGTCCGTTGGAAGCCGCTATGTCGCGTGCTTGCCCCACCCTCACATCACGTGCTCAGGGTAGCTCTTTCTCAAGTAGGGCCTCCAAACCCTAGCTGAAATTTTCCCTGCTCGGCCTCGGAACATCCAAGATCCGTAGCGAGCGAAGCCCACAGTCACAACAATTTCGCAATTCAGACTTGCACCCTCGTTCCGCTAGAAAGTTCACTCCTCCGACCACGACCATCCGCCAATTCGATTGCCTGGTGACCGCCGAATTCATCAGGTAAGTTACCAGCCTACGAGAAGAACACAGACACGACTTCAATACGCTGCACTGCTCGACGATATCCTCATCTCGAATATCCTGCTGATTGAGCTGCTCTGCCCTTCTTCCCTCCCCGCCATCAGAAAGATTTTGGCTAACCACTTGGGATTTCTTCTCCCCTCACAGAAACCGCAATCATGGGTATCTCGCGTGATTCACGACACAAGCGCTCCGCTTCCGGTGCCAAGCGTGCCTACTACCGTGCGTAATAATTCCGAAAGCCCGTATGATCTATATTTTGGACATACGTTCTGACCTTTGACAACAGGGAAGAAGCGCGCTTTCGAGGCTGGTCGCCAGGGTGCCAACACCCGTATTGGCCCCAAGCGCATCCACACCGTCCGAACCCGAGGTGGTAACCACAAGTACCGTGCTCTCCGTCTCGACTCCGGTAACTTCGCCTGGGGTTCCGAGGGCCTGACCCGCAAGACCCGTGTCATTGCCGTCGCTTACCACCCTTCCAACAACGAGCTTGTCCGAACCAACACCCTCACCAAGAGCGCCGTCGTCCAGGTTGATGCCGCTCCCTTCCGACAGTGGTACGAGGCCCACTACGGTCAGTCTCTCGGCCGAAGACGCCAGAAGGCCCAGGCCGCCAAGGAGGGCAAGACCGAGGAGGAGACCAAGAAGTCCAACGCCGTCGAGAAGAAGCAGGCTGCCCGTCTCTCTTCCCGCGGAAAGGTCGAGAGCGCCATCGAGAAGCAGTTCGAGGCCGGTCGATTGTACGCCGTTGTTGCCAGCCGACCTGGCCAGTCCGGCCGTGTCGACGGTTACATCCTGGAGGGCGAGGAGCTCGCTTTCTACCAGCGCAAGCTCCACAAGTAAACTGGTAACTAAAACCTGAAGAAGAAGAAAGGAGTGTTGGCCCCTGGTATGGTGTTCAAGGATTTCACGCTGTCTTGGCAATTACAAGGCAGGACGAACTTAACATAACGCATCGGAATGGGTCCTTAGGGAATAAAAATCTTTCTTGCGCTGAATTCAATCTCATGATCAAGGTCTCTTCATTTGCAAAGTGTGATTCATCTGTGTTTGCTGAATTATGTTCTGCATCAGATCTATAACCAGTGTGTCATTCATCCTATCGGCTATCTTGGCCCAACTACAATACAACTAGACTACCAAAAGCATCCAGAACTTCCAACGCCTACTTGCACGCGTAGCACTACTGTTTGTGCCGGCCAAGATAGTTTTTATCGTGAGTATTTGTATAATGCCAGAAACAATGCCGCCGTCGTCTTTCCCCCAGTATACCATCATTACAACGTGCCCAATCCGTTCTTTCCAGCGAGTCAGCCAATAAGCAGGCGGACAATAGCCGGCTTGTGGTAAGCTAAACGAGATCAGGTAAAACAAGAATACTTTATACATGAAGGATGGTCCAGGACCAGATAACCAAACACGGTCGCGTAAGCAGATAATATTTATTGCTCATGCGAACTGACGCTTCAAATCAGTCCACTTGCGGTTCAAGGTCTCATGCTGGGAGTTGATCTGAGAAGGATACGTTAGCAACTCATTATCAAGATATCTGAGAAGATAGGAACTGAACTCACCTCTGCATATTTCAGCTTTGTCTGAACCAACTCCTCTTCCAGCTCGCCCAATTCGCTTTCAAGTCTCTGGTTCTCCTCATGAACATGCATGTTGCGTTTCATCAAGTCATCACGCTCGAGTTTCCAGGTCTCCTCGATTTCCATCGGTTGCTTCTCGATGACAATCTTCAACTCTCGAACCTGGCCCCTCATGCTGTCATTCTCATCCTTGAGCTCCTGGTTTTCGACCTTGGTGTGAACGAGCTCGGTTGCTAGGTCTGCCTGTTCGCGGTCGCAGACTTCGACTCTTTCCTCCAGCTTTCGACATCTAATGGCGAAGTTATGGTTCGCTGTGCGGAGCTCCTGGAGTTCGGTCTCCCTATCTTTCTCGGCCTTCGTCTTCTCCTCCCATTCGGTGCTATAAGCCTTAAGCATCTCTGGTGTGATCTTTACTTCGCAAGCATCTTTAACCAGTTGGTCTGCACGGTAGACCTCCTTGTCGATACTGGAACTTGAGCTTCCAAAGAATCCGTTCTCAAGCAGGCTACCATGGCTGGGGTCCTTGTCAATGTAGACATCAAAGAGCTTATCCTTCAGATAGGTGGTGAGTTGCTGCATGTCAGATAGGCCTAGAAGGATGCTGGCATTCTTCTGCATCAGTACAATACCAAAACGCAGAACTGCTGACAGGCCCTCTGAGAATATCAAGTCATAAATGCGGAGAACAAGCTGGAGGGGGAATCGATAGGCGAAAAGGGTCAAGAACCATTGGGTGGCATAGAGGTGAGGAGAGATTCCCTTTCGGTGAAGGTGGCAGTACAAAGCTGGCTCGAAGTCCTCCAGTAATCGCTCAAACTGGTAAAGATGCATGTGTAGACCAGGCATATCCTGGATAAAAAGATCTCGCAGCTTGTAATGATTCATCAATCGAACGAGAAGACAGAAAGCCTCCTGTTCAGGCATGTTGAAAAGCAAAGGCATGATGAGGAAGTTCATGCCTTGAGCATACCCAACACCCTCGTCAAAGAGAGCATAAGCCTTGCAGACGCCAAATAGGCCCTCCTGAAGCCCGGCAGCAGCCGCATACTTAGAATAGCTGGTGCGGGCACCAAGGTCACGGCGAATTGTCTTCTCGAGCTTCTGCAGTGCGGCAGCATCCTCCTTGTCCTTTCGTTTTCGCTCGGCCGCAGCCGCAGCTTGAGCCTTCAACACAGCCTCCGCATTCTTCTCATTGGGAGATGGTGTACCGTTGGCACCTGAATGCTCCGAGTTGATGGAGGAGGCAGAGGATGTAACAGCATCCCCGCTATGAACGCTGAGATTTCCGTTACTTAACGAGCTAGTAGTTGTGCTGTTGCTGTGGCGGTCCTTGGCCTTGTCTGTGCCACGAGCCGCCAGGTCTTTGTAGACAAGTTCCAGATCATCGTTCTTACTGTCGGCCAACACCTGCCAAACGACACCACGAATAGCGCTAGGAATACCTGTTGCAATAGCTTTGTTCAACTCCTCGGCGCTGGTGCGAGCCACAGCAGTTGGTCCTTCGTAAACAACAGATTGCCACAAGTCCCAGTCAACCTTCTCTTCTGAGATGGCCGAAGGCCCAGCGTTGACTCCAGATACTGTTCCCGGCGCCAGGCCAGGAATCGGCTGTGGAACTGGTGATGTCGGAGTCTTGTCATGGGCGTGGCTTTCGTCTCCTGGTAAAGTAAGGCCAAGAGCTCCATCGTATTTACTGTTATCGCCTTCTGCCATTGCACGAGCAGCCTCTTCTTGTTGTCTCAGCTGCTTGAATCTGTCTTTAAGGGTGACCCTTTGGGCAGGATCACCAGGTAGCGAGTCTCCATCCTTCTCCTCCTCAAGTCGACTGAGCATCATCTCGGGATTGCTTGCGAGGGTTGCAATAGAGCCGGCCGTGTTTCTTCGGCCAGTGCTAGGGGCAGGGGGCGGGGGGAGAGGAGCTTCTCTCTCCTTGCTAGAACTCCGAGAGAGCCAGGAGAAAGGG
>JABEXW010000341.1:0-39645 GCA_013266185.1 Fusarium sarcochroum | reverse complement strand
AGCTAGACTAAACTATATCTAAAATCAACGACTTATAAAATCCGACTTATACTTATAAGAAGTAAGCTCTGACAAGCCTGGTTTCAAGTGACTCTAGAGCTAATATTAAAAGCGTTTTATCTCTCGCAGAGGGAGAGGTAAGATATCTAACGCTGTGGAATGGTTTGGTGGGGGAGCTATTGTTGATGCCTCAGGTATTAATGCCTTTATCGTTTCGCCTCGCAGTCAGCCTGACATCATTCATCACTGCCAATTCACACATCCGCATCTCCACTCCGCCTCGACACCACATCCACTTCTACCACTCGGGGCACCTCCCAATGCCACTTCAGCTAAGGCGTAAGCCAGTTCCTTGCCCGGCCGAGGACAAGGCCGAAGCCGGAATGCTGTACACAACGCTCGACACCAATACCTCAACAATCCGCCTCATCACATTACTTCCCGACGCTTGGTCCGAACCAATAGGCTGTTCACTCAGTGAGACAAAGCTATCGTCTAAACAGCCCTACAAAGCTCTGTCGTATGCTTGGAACAACGGCTACTCCACGTCCGACGTCATCTATATCAACGTCAATGACCGAGCCATCCCGGTGAGCTACAATCTGTACACAGCCTTGAGAAGGTTACGGCTCCCTCATGCATCTATCCAAATCTGGGTGGATTCCCTGTGCATCAATCAGGATGATGTGTCTGAGCGAACCCAGCAGGTGAAACTGATGCGTCAGATATACCAAAACAGCAGCGAGGTTGTCATTTGTCTGGGAGAGAAGGGCATAAATGACGACCTAGGCGACTCGATTCTGCCCATTATCACAGGACAGAGACTGAGTAGGACACCCGAGGACGACTTAGCGCGGGTAGAGTGGTACGGAAATGACTGGGACTTGCCCAAGCTCAATGCGTATATCCAAGCTGTCTCAAAGAGAGACTCATCGTTTAATCCCAATATCCGAGACATATTTGGAGCATTCTGTGTTCTCTACCTGCTCTCGATGAAGATTCCTGCGGCGGAAATTATGCATCTTCGACACATCGATTATTCAATGCCCATCGTGAAAGGTCTGTATGCAATAATGGACCAATCATGGGTAGGTCACGAGCCTTGGTTGGAAGAATCCTGCTGATTCTATAGTGGCGGCGGATATGGGTCGTCCAAGAGACCGTAGTAGCTAGAAAGGCAACCATCTACTACAGCAAGCTTTCCGCCCCGTGGTCTATGTTTTCTGACGCCGCGATCGAGTACGACAGAACACAGTTGTTGGGGAATGTCAACTCCGTATACCCATATCTCCACGATGGACAGCCTCTCACGCATTTCTCTCGTATCGTGACAGAAATTGAGACAACTAGACGACTCTGGCACAATATTCAGCCCACATCTCTCCTTCCGCTTTTACGGAAGTTCAGAGCAAGGAGTGCTACCGACCAGCGGGATAAAGTGTTTGCTCTACTTGGACTCGTTCGACATTGGCTACGCGGCCCGCGGGTTGTTCCAGACTATCTTTTAGAATCACGTCAAGTCTTTTGGGACACAACCACGACGCTCATCCAGGCTAATGGCTCTCTATCAATCCTGGCTGGAACACTGCAGCCGAACAGCATGCAGTGGGACTCCAATCCCTCGTGGGTCGCTGACTGGGGAAGCCCGCCCGAGTTACATGAGAATGTCCGGGTTGGCAATCTGCCCTTGTATGATGCTGCAAAGGGTCTCTCGGGCACGGTTCATGTGCACCGTCCCTCTGTGTTGCAAACGGTTGGTTACCAGGTTGACAAAATCGCGTTTGTAGGTCAGGAACTACCCCTAGGGACAGAAGGGCAGAGCAGTCGTCTGAGGCTAGTCGTCTCAGAGTGGGAGAAAACACTCGATCGACTCGGCACGACCGAGTACATAGGAGGTGGAACTGTTGTCGATGCATTTTGGCGGCTGCTCTGTGGCGATACCGAATACTGTAAAGATGTCGGAGGAGATTTCAGGGAGGAAAAGATCGAGTTCCGCAGGGCGAGGACCTCGACGTATTCTACGTACGAGAAATGGCGATGGTTGGATCACAGCGCAAATAGAAGGACGTCGATAATCGGGGGATATTGGAAAGAGGCAGGCCATGAGGATGGAGCCAAAGACAAGAATGCCTTCCACCATGCGGTAGACTGCGCCTCTGGGCTTAGGAGGATTTTTATTACTTCCAAAGGATACATCGGAACAGGGCCAGGCCACATTAGAGTGGGAGACGAGGCCTTCGTCTTATACGGGAGCCGCGTCCCATTTATTCTGCGCCCTGCCGGTCGGGCTGCCACCTGCGATATGGTGGTTGTCAGTGAGCTCTTTGGCCCTGATGAAGACAAGAAGGCCTTTATTGATCTCACAAAGGGGACAAGCCATAGGCCAGAGTCCAAGAAGGTATCCATAACATGTAACGACATCCATCAGGGGGCTTACTATGTGGTTGGAGATGCATATATGCATGGGATAATGGATGGAGAGGTAGTAAATGGGAATGTAGCTTTACCACAAGATATTTTTCTCACATAGTTGAGACCTAGCTTTAATACTAAATTGTTACTACAAATCATAAAAATTCTCAGTATAGAGAAGATATTTCTCCGCCTAGATATCTATAATCGTAGCCTTCATCCTGCCCTCCTTATCCCTCGAAGCAATAACATTGCTTAACAGATCGAATTTACTATTTGTAAACATATTTGTTCTTTGTATGCCCCTGCCTATCCCAGTAGTTATTATCTAATCTACAGTCATCGAGGCGTGATATATTGCGGGGCAGTGGTTATGCATCTAATCACAAAACCGCATCTCCCGGTGGAGACAATTGAAATGAAGTCGCCCAGGAAGGGTCCAACTCAAGCCTGTGCAGCTCTGCGATAGTTGGGAACTGGATAGAATAGGCCACGATTCGTATGCAAGCAACGAAAGACCAGCAGACGGCTCCCAAGCTTCAAAATGGAGTTACTTATATAGTAGACTGAGCTGGGCCTCGTTCTTGAATGAGCATTGAGCTAACTGGGTCTCTAGACTAGTGAACAAGGCATACAGATCGAAATTCCCTGCTGGTCTCGCTTGACTAATGTGGTTCGTCGTCCTGTATGCCGTCAACAAGACGTTATGTTTGACCACGTAATTTGATAACGAATAATTTAAAATTGCTGTGAGGCCCAGTCAGTACATATACGCCCGCTATTGTGCCTGTACTCAACCTACACCGTGGTACAAGTAGATGGTCGCTTGCAGGAAGTCACCATAAAGGCCAACTCGAACTGTCCTGGCGTCACCACTACGAGAACAGGGCTTATGATCTCTTTCGTGGATAGCGATAGGCTTACGCGAAAATCTCATTACCCCGCTTCCAATCGCGCTCATCATAAGCTCAGTCCCATCGAGACGTCAGACATCTTTTGATCATCTGTTCTGGTCAATTCTATTCTCTATAAGCTCAAGACTGATCACGAAAAGTAGTCAGGTCTTCATATTTAGCCCTTTGATTGTAACTCTCCCGCTGAAAACGTGTCTTGAGGTCTGTGAGCCACTCGATGAAGTTCAAAGCCTAGTGCCTTCCAACTAGTGCCCCGTCGTGGTGAATAAGTAGTTGATTCGCCATTATTTCAACACCACAAAGTCGGAGGGGAAACTTGACCATGATCTGCTTTTTTCAACCAGGTAGTTTCAGCCGTTCTGGAAGTCAATCACAACGAGCTGAACGAGCTTGTATGCCACTGGACCAATGACCTTTGCCATGGCCCTGTGCTTAGGGCATTAGCGCTGACCTAATCCATCCGAGATACAGGACTAGAAGGTTGGGGGCTGTGCCTAGGCCAATCATAACCTAATCTAACCGAGCTATAGACTAGAGGGTTGGGGACTATGCAATCATGACCTATTAGCAATATTCATGCTACCTAGTAAGAGCCTGGTCAAATTTCCCCGTCCTTGTTAACTGACTCATATTCCCCTATATCTATCTTGTCATTTGCTGGGTAATTCTGCATGCTTCAGTCTTGATCATATCAAATCTACTCTGTTGCCATGACTCAGACAGCGACCCCAGAATGGGGAACCATTCTCCTCCTCGGCGGATCAGGCCGTCTCGGACACTATGTTGCTCAAGAACTGCTCCGCCAACCAGAACAGAAAACGATAATTTCGCTCAACCGCAGTGAATCAGTCAAACATCCATGCCCAGGCGTCGAGTATCGACAAGTCGACCTCTGCAACAGCACCGCCCTCCGCCAAGTCATGCTTGAGACCAGGCCCACAGCAATTTTCAATCTCGCCGCACCAGCACATGCAAATACGTTGACACCGAAATCTGAATTCGAACAGGTTTTCGTGCACGCACAAGATTTGATCCTTGAACTCGCCAAAGAAGTTAGCACCAAGTATCTAGTGACAGCAACATCCGCCAACGTGGCAGCAGGGGACGAGCATATCGACGTAGATGAAACAGCGCGTTTGTGGCCGATAGATTCAACAGCGTTCGCATACTGGGTACAGCGGGCTGAAGCTGAGCGTCGGCTTCTGGCAGCTGACTGTACTGAACTGCAGACAGTTTCTCTTCGACTGCCGCTTATCATTGGGGAGATGGACTACGCTTTCGTGCCGGCAGTCATCAAGACTTTGCGAGAAGGGAAGGCTGCCGTGCAGGTCGGAAACGACACAGGGCTTATAGCCACGATCCCCGCGTCCGAGGCAGCAAGGGCTCATATTCTTGCATTGAGAAGATTAATGGAGGCTGACAACAACGCTCATGGGGAAGCATTCTATATTACAGGAAAATACCCGCTGTCGTTTTGGAGTATGTGTCATATAGTATGGAAGGAGGCAGGATGGGAGGAAAAGACACCAACAATTATGCCAAGATGGCTTGCGCAGGCTATCGCGACTGTTACGGAAACTGTCATGAGACCCTTTGGTATGGAGCCGACGCTGTCATCGCATACTATTAAGTTCACGTGTAACACATTCACCTACAACGGGGCCAAGGCCAAGGAGCGTCTTGGGTTTCTACCGGAGCTCGACATTGAGGAAGAGCTGAGGAAGAGCACGAGATGGAGTTTGAAGTATGAGTCTACGTGACCCAAACATTTTCATAGAGATACTTACAGGACTTGACCAAATTAATAATGTTATAGGAAAACTTACTTTGACGCACATTAGTTGTTTAACTTTGGTAGGCCTAAAATGTAACGGGCTCGACTCAGTGTTATGATATCGTCTATCGTGTTTTTTCTTTGACATTGACGTCCAAAATAGAGCGACAGGTCTGAAATAAAAGCCCTGGTATATCCTCGATTGTTGAGCGACCTATGCGGGAAAAGTTCCAAGGAACATAACTCAACACAACATACCATGAATACACGACTCTAGACTAGCGAACAGAATAAACGAGGTTTTTGACAAATACATCTTTTTCTCAGTACCACCACAACGCTGTCTACCTTCCACGATCTGGTGTTTCTTATAGATCTTGTGTGTAGTTACTCGGCAGTGCCATATCGATGCACTCGCCGGCATACCTTCACAATTCGCCCACACCTTCCTCGACTCTGGAAACGAGAGCTTTCTAGCGATTGAGCTACATTCAAGCTGAGTGGATCTTAGTTGACGATCACTGAGACTAGCCTTTTTAGCATGTCAAAGATATAACAGCTTTAAAAGAGTAGGGAAGGTGCCGACCGATTCCAGTAGACTAAAAGTTAACCAGTTTAATCACAGGTGATCGAGCTTCCTTTAACATCAGTATATAAGGTGCGTCTATATGAATGTAATCGTCACAGGTATGTACTCTTGACTCATTTAGGAGCTAATGTAATCGAATGCGATATTTTAGGCGATAAATACTGGGACGGGACCCGTCCACATATTGACCCTTCAGCGGAAGAGCTCCCGTCGCACTGATCGTTCCCAGCTCACTAGAGGGTAGGCACTTTTGATATATATATCAGGTTGAGATGATGCGTGGCAACAAAACACGATTAAAGGCCTCTGGGTATATAGGCTAGATCGATACCTGCAATTATAATCCCCTACTTCATCAACAAATGAGCGCTGAGACAGTCGCCTCCCTCGTTGAGGTAGTTACCTCGCGGTTTTTCCAGTCTTGGATGGTCAGTGAGTTGAGATGCAGTGAGTGGGGTCCTGCCCTGAACCATTTTTATCATTCAAATGTTAACTTCACGTCTTCGAGATTCAATTGTCGACTGGTCAATTTTAGTGTTTTGGACGCCCAATGGGGGCTTAGAGTTTTCTTCTGACCCTTGTTGCGTCGATGCGTGCGACAAATAAACGGGCGGCTGTTGGAAAAACAACTATGAATAACAGGAATGTGACGACGTGGCTCGGTTAAGAGACGGTTTTCCACACGGCTAGTGAGAGCGGGCAAATCTCAAAACCAGGATGATGACAAGTCTCTCTTCTGATACGAGTGCAGTGCAGCGGGATGTATAAGGGTGAGAATGGGTGCATCTTACCCATAGCAGATCATGACGTCTCGACGGAACTTACGCAGGGCTGGCTTGGTGGCGATCAAGACGAATACAAGGTTGAGTCTATTTCTGCAACACTGACTGGCTCCTGGCGCTGGATTAGCACGAATTTAGATTCCTCCAATTCTCGTTATTTGTTGATATAGGAATTTACCTAACCAAGATACAGAGCCGACCCTTAAATTCACGAGAATTTACGGGGTAGTTGTGTTGGAATGAGGCGGGGATCGTACTGGTACACTACCCTCAATTATTCGTAGCTTTAGTTCATTTATACTCGACTCCGTGCAATGTGATAACAAAGACGGAAAGGTAAGAGAGCAAATCATATTATTTTTAAAATCTGATGTTAGATAGCAAGACACCAGACTCCACATCAGCTCGTGGTTCGTCTGCGGATCAAGACTCTCGATGGTACCTGAAATTTATGATATCCTCCCGGGATAGGTTCATGATACATGGTTGCTGAAACAAATATTGGCTCATTCTAAGATCAGTTGTGACTTCGTCCTGACTTGAGTTGTGTTTGCATGATGAAAACTTCGAAACTGTCATTTTAGACGCCGCAAACCCTTGATACTAGAGCCGAAATTGGCCGGCGAGTGGCTGGTAAGTTACCGACAACCAGTCAGGGATCTCGATGTAGTAATAACCGAAGAAAGGTGATACGAGTGGAGTACAAACTGCTCCACCCCGTCGGATACAAGAATTGTCCACGAGTTCCACTGACTAAAGCATCCATGAAAAGGATCATCATCAAGGATCGAATTTGAGCGCTAAGAAGCCATACAAAAAGCTTGGATCAGTATGCACATACCTATACATTCAGTACGGAGTATATAATGCCAACATCTGAGCGATAGGAGTGCAGTCTTCAAAGCATAATCTCCCTGGGCGCACTCTTTCGTCAAGAAATCTATCAATATTTATGTTCAGGGAATTACCACCGAATCCGGTCGAACCATCGCTGAAAATCACTGGCGAAGAAGTGGCCTAGTTCAAGCTCGTCTCCAAAACCGGCCTCAGACACGTCCCATGTAGGCATCGTAGAAAGTAAATTTGACTCAGCATCAAAGTGACCAACGTCTGCCGTAGTGATAGACTGGGTTTCTGCATATGGATCGGAGGAGTCAAGTGCTTGCGAAGGCCTCGTATCTGTAACAACCGAGTTGAGTTTGACGATCATCATGAAAAGGGGGCCAGTACAAACCCCATGCGTTGACTAATCTGAGAAGCTGCTGCAAGAACTTTACACAGCGCGAAACTATAGTGTTATGGTCGCCAAGCCGCCCAAGTGCCTCGGAGACTTGGTTTAGAGATCGCTTGGCTCGGTCGATGCGATCAGAACCATCGACTTCGCCTTGAGACTCTTGAGAAGTTAGGAGACTTCCAAAGACTGCTAGCGCTGCACTGAATGCTACAATAAGTCAGTTGGATTGCTGATGGCTCCCAAAGAAATGAACGTTACTCACCATAGTAAAGAGTAAACCACCACGCACCAATGAGATGTCGACCATGATCAGGCCTCATCAGCACGGCGTATATAATATCTATGATGTTCTCTGCTACCTGGACAAACGCCTTGTCGAAACTGGCTTGCATATTGTTTACCGATCCTGCATTGCGATGTGGTAGCTTCGGTTCCTTGAGCAAGACACCTAGCGATCGAATAAAAGTTGGACGATGAAGGAGGAGCTGGACATTTAGATATCTAAGTGTCAAAACTACTCGGAAACGTTCAACTGTGGGATTCTGTATTTCTGTATCGTGTGGTAGATCGCAGACGCTGTAGAGGCCTAGCTGCGTTGGTAAGCTGACCTGCCAGTCCGCAAGCTCCTGTCCGAGTTGGATAATGGATGTCATGGTAGTAGTTTCTGAGGTTTGATCGTCACACCCAAGATTGCTTCCATAAAGAGTTACTATTATCCTACCCATGATCCTGTACAAGAGTCTGTGACAAATCAGTATTTGAAGGGCATCTCAGCAAAGGATAACCTTACATGGAGGCGTTGTAGAATGCGAGGCTCAGCTGCTGGACATTTTCAGGAACAGAAACACTTGGAGGTAATGATGTTGGGATATCTAGGCGAATATATTCTTCAGGAATTGCGAATGGACGGCCGAATGTCATGCTAAGGCTTCTACAATAACTAGTCAGTATGAAAAGGACACAGGATCCCCTTTGTGATTAACAATGTTTGTGAACCTGGAAAAGGAACTATGACAAACGAACCTGTCTAGTAAAATACATCCAAACCAAGTGCGCTTCCTGATCTCTTGCTGAAGAGGAGAAAACTTGGAAGCAATATCTTTGGAATGAAGTCCGATAGACATGGCGGCTTTGACAGCGAGACCATGTATAGTCCAAGTATGAACGGACTTATGAGTACCTTGAAGGTACTGACTTGTGAGCAAAAGATATTGAACTAGGCTTGGTCAGCTCCCTTCTCGTGAAAAGTCGTTGAGATCATAGAGCTTGCCTGTTTCAAGTGTGGTGCCCCGCAGCATTTGCATTTGACATAGCTCCTGAGCGCGGCGATAGTAGACATCAGATTGCTCAAAGTGTAGCTCGCTACCAGAGTCCTCCCAACATGACGTGCAAGTAGCCATGGCAAGTATCATGTTTAACAAGCCTAACCATGTTCGACGTACGTTGGTTCGGAAGCCACTTGCACGAAAACTCTGATATGTATCGAGGAACTCTTGTTCATGGATGTATGGAAACAGTAGCCCCGTATTTGCAAAGTATGCACGGATGAGTCGTTGCATCTCTTGATCCGGAGGTAGTACATTGGCACCGGCTTTGTGGAAATCGTTCACGGAGATATCCTGTGAAGTCCCGGGCAACGTATTAGACTTACTTATCAAGCCACTATCACCCTCATAAGCACTATACTCCGACACTGAAACTCGAGATGACTGGTGGTAGTTGGTCGACTTCTTCTTGTCTACAGCTCGCAGTATGTGTCGCATGAAAGCTATGTTTGATGACGGCCCTACGATTTTACAAAGGGTTGTATTAGTATACGTCTATTCATCGGAGGCAATGGCGGGTGTATTTACCGAAAAAGCCACAGTCTTGTTCATCGACAAATGATACTGCCATACCATCAGTCATACTCAGGCCAGCAGAGCTTTCCTGTATTTCGTCAATGTTGACAACGACATTGTGTGGAGAATGAGGGTGGACAATCGGATGGTCATGATGGACGTTTGTGGTTCTTGAACAAGCATTCTCCACGACAGCAAGGCGATTGTTTTGACGCTGAAGATTCGTCTCGAGCAGTTTGACCTTGGCTTCCAATGCGGCGAAAAGACTAGAAGCGTGTCGAGTTAGACAGAGAGCGCGATCAAGTTTTCGGGCAAACAGTACTCTTTTGGGACGAGAAGATTGGCAGAAGTCTCCTGCTGCTCGTAGAAACACTCAAACCCTAGTTTCTCGCATGTGTCGCATTTTGGCCGCCTTCCATTGCACTGGGATCTAATTGTCAGGACATGGTCCAATCTGTGAATTGCTAAAGCTCTCACTCGTGATTTGCGGATCCTGCATGCCGAACAGGCTAAAGCGACGCGGCGCCTCTTGGGTGCTGGCTCATCAACGGTCGCTTTCTGCTGTTGGGGCTGGGGTGTACCGGTTACTCCCGATGCGACGGGCGACTCTTCGCCAGGTGTCATGATTTCGTAAGCTAAGAAGTGTGCAGTAGAAAATGGGATGATTGAGGGACATGGCGTCGGGGAAACGTTGGGAAGAGCCCGGTTCTTGTAGGGTCCATACTGTATTAGACCCACAGTCTCGACACTACCTCAGAAATGGAATAGACAAGACTGGGGAACTTGGTAGAGCCAACTCGTATCTGGTCTAGCGCCCCCCGGATGGCTCATGCCAGCCTATTAAAGACATGCCGTGTGCGCCCAAGTTCGTCAGCTCCGGGGAAGCATCGGCATGTGATTACCGATGATGAAGTCTGACAACATTGTCAGCCAGGAACCAGATCGCATATTAATAAGTCCTTGAACATGTTTGTGTGATAGATGACATAAAGATAGATAACACGATACATCTCTCCATCATGAAAGTAGTCTGGCAACGTTTGATCCGGTTTGTCTCAACAGACGGACGTATCCTGCGTGGACAACCCATCCTCCCTAATCCTGATTTTGACATTGGCGATACGACAGAAAAGACATGCCTCAAGGCTCGGGTTATTCAAGGTGATGATATCTACGACACTACAGGAGTCACAAAGATTACAGACGAGGTGGTCACAGTCAAAACTCTGCTTGGACCTCTTTCGCCCACCGATGTGCCCATCTTGCGATGTGCCCATCTTGCGATGTGTCGGGTTGAACTATGCTAGTCATAGTAGGTCACGTCACCATCACTAAAGCGCGATACACTAACTCGTCGCGTGATCAGTTCGTGAAGCTGGACGCAAGGTTCCGCCATTCCCATCCATCTTCTTCAAGCCGTCGACGACAATAGCCGACCATGGCGTCAATGTGGTGATTCCAAGACTCGCCCAGGATGACCAAGCAGACTACGAGGGTGAATTAGTAAGCCAATCCATACTCCGGCATATTGAGACGGCTGGCTCAAAGACTCTTCCAGGTTGTGGTAATTGGGAAAGATGCCAAAAACGTGAAAGAGGACGAAGCTCTGGACTATGTCGCCGCTTATACAGCAGGAAACGATATTTCGTCTCGCAAGTGGCAGAGAGATCCAAACTTTGCTGGTGGGGTACCTCAATGGGGTTTTTCGAAAGGTTTCGACACATTTGCTCCGTTGGGTCCAGCGCTTGTTTCCAGTGCCTTGATCTCTCGTCCCGAGACCCTTCATCTCCAGACAATTGTCGACAAGCAAGTCCGTCAAGATGCAACAACTGATGACCTTGTCTTTTCTATTCCAGCCTTGATTGCTCATCTTTCCTCTGGAACTACATTACAGAAAGGTAGCATCATCATGACCGGCACTCCAGGTGGTAGGTTTATCTGTGATACATCGTCCCAAATGTCCAACAGGGATGCTGACTAAGATTCAAAGGCGTGGGCGCTGGCCTGGAGCCTGCAAGGTATCTTTCGCCAGGAACCAGCATGGAAGTCGTTATCACCAGCATTGGGACCTTGAAGAACGGCGTGGAATTTGAATAGGCTCGTGGAATTGATGGGATGAGTGTTCATACTTGGGTTCCGATATCATAGACCTAAGCTCGTGTCCAAGTCACACGATTCATGTGACTAAACATGTGTGCTGGTCCTCTTCCTTAGTTAAAATCCAAGTCAAAAGAGTTAGTAAACCTATATATGAACTCAAAGCTAATATGAAGATCGAAGCAGGATGTTTCGAATGCTAGGATTACGTGTCACTTACTACTGTTCATAGTATGGAAAAGTCATCTGAGTATCATGGTCTTACTTAGCCAGCTAGACTTAGTAATTCAAGAGCCTTGATCCCTTATTCTTATCAGGAAACGTGTAGTTCAAAGCAAATCTGATATAAAGCAACCTTGTACTACATGCTGGACGGTTAGCTAGTTTAAAAGAAACGACTAAAGTTTCATAAACCAAATATGAATGATATTGAGGACTGCCAGACAAACTGACCAGCTTTTCCAACGACTATGTAAGTCACACTTAGGCTGTACTACCTTGCACTGCTGAGTTGGCTCAAATGGACACTTTTGACAACTAGCAGTCAAATATAACCGAAACTTGTATAATAGCGCATCTGACATACGCACAATATATCACATGTGGGCCACTTCAGTCTTCCAAAGCTCTCCGATTGCCTTTTCGGCATCATAACCATAAGCCCAAATCTGTGTTGTAGGATCACTCCATTGGTTTGTGCTTTCGACGAAAGGTTTTCCTTCTACCTCGGCCTTCATGCCTAGGTCCCTGGCCTGTTGGAGAGGGCCGTCTGGAAAGTGCCACAACCTGCCATTAACCAGACTGGCAGTCTGCATTCCATAACTTCGACTCATTCTCTCCTTCTCAAATAAGCGCAGAGCATTCGGGACCTGCTCCTTATGCTTAATCTTTGCAATCGACGCGGCCAGAGCCGCTCCATCTTCTACAGCCATTGCAGCCCCTTGAGACATATAAGGAACCATGGCATGAGCGGCATCGCCAAGAATTAGCATTTTCTGGCTCCTGGATATCCAGGTTTGTAGTCGGCTGCCACTCATTAGGGGCCACTTAATCGTTTTCCTGATCATTTTGATCACCTTATATAGCCTGAAACTAAACATCAGGAGGTAATTTAAGATTGAAGAAGGAAAACTCACTTAGCATCCCAGTTGAGAAACGACTTCTGCATGTCTTGAATTGCATTCTCAGTATTCCATGTGCTGGGCGACGAATGGTCTACATGTGATAAGACCATGTTGAATGAGTTACCGCCAGCAATGCAGTAGGTCATCACATGACGATCTTCTCCAATCCTAATATGGCAAAAAATTAGCTCGACAGCGTTCCATAGGCATGCTGATGTGACAACGTACCAAATGTTGATACCAGGTCTTTCCAAGAGCCAGGAAGTATCTTTGTCACGTTTCATGTCGTCTGTATCAACAGTAGCACGATAAGCAGCAAAGCCAGTCTTTTGAGGCGGTAGGTCTGAGCCACCAAGGATCACAGACCGAGCAAATGACTTGACACCATCCGCCGCTACAATAAGGTCGGCACTGTATTCTCGGCCATCGTGCGTGGTGGCCGAGGGCAAAGACTCGTCATACTGAACAACTCTGCTTCCTGTAATGATCTCTACCCGGAGATCGGCTGCTAGGCGACAGAGTGCACGGTGAAAGTCAGCGCGGTGAATGACAAAATAGGGAGCACCATATGATGTCTCGAAGTCTGGTGACAGTTTTGTGTAGCCGATAGGATCACCATTGCGCCATCTTCGAAAAGTCATACTTTCCGGCTTGATGGCGTGTTCTTCAAGGTACGGGCCGATACCCCATCTCAGAAGCAACCGAGCAGAGTTTGGAGGGATCTGGATACCTGCACCGACCTAAACAACGCCGGCTCGCATTAATTGCTTCCTTCAATACGAACACAGAGATGATACGTACTTCACCCAGCGCAGCTGCTTGTTCTAACACAACGACCTGATGACCTTGACGAGCCAGAGCAACCGCTGTTGCTAAGCCTCCTAAGCCTGCACCAACAACCAAGATACGCAAGTTCACCGCAGCACATTGGCTTGTCTCTTCGTCATTATCGTGTGGATCCTGTCGATGGAGGCTTTCGAGGAGAGTGACGGATCTTGAAGGATACCCAACATTCTATCTATCAGATTAGCGCCACCAGAGACTAGCATGATAATGCGAAAGCCAGAAGAAGGGGACCCACAGCCTGACTAATTATTCTGCCATTTACCACCGTCATCATTGTTGTTTTGAAAGCAGAAGTATCGAACAGAGAGCAGCGTATATTCGAAAGTGTCAAGCAGATAGAATTTCTTATTGAGGCGCAGGTATTGTTTGGAGGATTTTCCGCTTTTGTTTTATCGTATTCGAGCAGTTGTCGGAAGCCCCGGCTGGAACGGAAACCCTAGCCGACGGTCCCCCGGTGTCGGTTCCCGAATATGCTCCCTTCGGATTTCTGCAGCCATTACGCAATCCCCATGCTGTACTCTTGAAAGCCGAGCAAAGTGCCGATCATCAAAGCGTTCTTATAAGAGGGTAATGGCCCGAAACATGAGGAGATAGAGTATGATATTCCCACTAACAACTGCAGTAATCTCAAACCAGCACATCTCAGCACATTCAAGCGACATACGGATCTTGATCAACATGCCATCTGCAAATACTACCGCACAAAATGAAGATGGCGTCAACAAAGATGTTGTTTCAGCCAAGTTTCTTCAAACCTCAGAAGAGCTGGTGTCGGCACTTCGAGCTACACACACTGCTCCTCTCTGGGCCCAGATGCAACGATTGAACCCACCAGCACCTAATCCACAGACCATCCCTCATGTTTGGTCTTATGACACGATTAAACCATTTCTCCTTAGGGCTGGACAGCTCATCACAGAGAAGCAGGCCGAGCGTCGAGTCTTGATGCTTGGGAATCCTGCCCGAGGTGAGGTACTCCACATCCGCCACAGACCCTCCTCTAACGCTCAGACTTAGCCGCACCCTACACGACTGACACACTATATGCTGGTCTTCAATTAGTCCAGCCTAAAGAAACAGCACCTGCCCACAGACACACAGCCTTTGCATGTAGATTCATCATCGAAGGTTCTGGTGGATTCACTGCAGTTCATGGCAAAAGAGTTCCTATGCGAGTCCGTGATCTGATAGTTACTCCCACGTGGAATTGGCACGACCACGGCAAAAAGGGCGCTGATGAGGATGGCGGAGATGATAAGCCTGTCATCTGGCTCGACGGACTTGACCTTCCCAGCTTCATCCACTTTCCGGTTCATTTTGTAGAGCACCACTCGGCCGCACGATACCCGGCCGAAGATTTCGAAGAGTCTGACATCGTGTACCCGTGGTCAAAGATGCAGGCAAAGCTGGATGCTAGTCCCAACAACTGGGTCTCAGAGCCGTATCTAAAATCAAATGGAGATGAAAGTGAGTGTCGATATGGCTATGACGAGGTTTAGTTACTGATCTCACTCTTCAAGTTGGCAAAGTAATTGGTGCATCAGCCGAGAGACTTATACCTGGAACCGAGTCTCCAAAGATTCGAGAGACTAGTTCTGCCATATATCACGTCGTCGAAGGCTCAGGTTTCACCAAGGTGGGAGAGTCGGTTCTTAAGTGGAAGCAGGGTGATACATTTTGCATTCCCACTTGGCACGTTTATCGTCACCATGCGGACGGGAATAACAACGTCTATCTATACAGGTTTGATGACAAGCCTATGCTCAGAGCATTGGGTTTCTATCGAGTTGAGGGAGTGGATGTGGAGACTTATGTGTCAGAGTGAGATAGTTAAGGATGTTCTTCATTCTGAGTTGATCACGTAGATTGAGGCTTGATCTTTATACTAGTCTAGCTTTCTAGCAATTCTTTCTTCTTGGTAACTGCCGTGAACTTTTGGTAACCACGTTTTTGCTATATAATCGGGGGCTACATAGGTACGCATGTTGCATACCTTGAAACTTTCTTCTCCGTCGGTGACTGATACCTTTTCACGACTTCCGCCCTCTCAGAGGCACTTAATTAAAAAAGTATAATCACTCTCTCGTATTACTTTCCCTGTCAATATTTTCGCAGCCGATCTACTTGCAAATGGTGGAGCTGGGATGGCTAAATTTGGTTGGTCCAAGCAAATTCATCCAAGGCTATGATAAGCCTCAGATAACTTAATGCGAGAGATTCGTCTTTTCCGGCTGGTATTCCTTTAATTCCGCTGCAATTGCCTCAGACACCAGCCAGTTTGCGGTCGCCGGCTCGGTACCCGATCATGCCCCGAAGGCCGGAACTTGCCGTACACCGTTGCTATGTGTCTGATATTGGCTTTCTCTTTCCATGATCCGATAAATAGCCCAGGTCGTTTAAACGCTCAGTCAAACTAGAAATCGCATACTCCACAACAATCTCGTCCTAACTTTGTCAAGTCAGCATGGCGCAATCCACAGCTCACACTACCCAGTTGAACGGCTGTGAAGATACAGATATCCCGTTGTTGATCGATGGAATTCCAGTTTGGAGACCATCCGATGTAGAGCGGCATCAACTCATAGAAAATTGCCGCTTTCAAGGCGCGAATAGCTCAGATTGCGCCCAAGCTGTTGCGAGTTGTAGTAGAGCCTTCGTTGAGTGGTCGGCAACATCGCCAACACACAGGCGCGCATTATTCCTACACCTGGCAAATGTGAATCAACTACAGAAATATCTCTTGGACTTTGACTAACACTCACGGTTATTAGATTCTGAGAAGCCGCCAGGGTGAAGCGAGGCGCATCATGAAGTCAGAGATACACTGTAGCGATGAGTGGGCCTCAATAAACATCGACACCAGCATCAAACTTATTGAAGAATGCGCTCATCTACTGACATCGAGGGCCTTGAGCGGCATAATACCTCATACTGAGTCCGAGGGCTCCTACGGATTCGTTTTCACTCGGCCCCTCGGTGTAATCCTGGGGATCGCTCCCTGGAATGCACCTCTTTTTCTAGGCCTTCGAGCCGTCATTGCTCCTTTGGCCATGGGTGATACGGTTATTCTCAAGGTAGGCCCAATACATATTAGAACAGTCTCTTGTGATTCCCACGCTAACTGCATTCGATATTAGGGCTCCGAGCTTAGTCCTCGCACTCATTACTTCATCGCTGGGCTGTTTGCACACGCTGAATTTCCCCGGGGTGTCGTCAACTTCATCTTACATCGGCCACAAGACGCTCCCGACATTTTTGGACATCTAATCCGAGACCCTGCTGTGAGAAAGGTCAACTTTACAGGGTCAACTCAAGTCGGGCGTATCATTGCCCAGCAAGCCGGCCAGGCCCTCAAACCAGTGCTATTGGAGCTCGGAGGGAAGAACTGTTCCATTGTGCTGAGAGACGCCGACCTCGCTCAGGCGGCAGAGGCAGTACTTGTAGGCGCGACTTTGAACGTGAGTCACTGCCTGTATCCCCAAGAAGCACATTGTATATGTTAGCACCTCACTGACAAGGATCAACGCAAAGGGAGGACAAATTTGCATGTCTACGGATATAGTAATTGTTGATGAAAGCGTCGCCGATGATTTTAGAATCGAACTTTCAAAACGACTTACGAATAGAGCCGGGCAGATGTATCGGCTGGTTGGATCCAAGAGTACAGAAAGAGTTCTCGCCCTTATCTCGGATGCGGAAAGCAAAGCATCACCTATACAGTCTTCGATCAACACTCATGACATTTGCGGCTTACATGTCGTTCCAATTACAGTCCTTGAAGATATCAACGACTCAATGGACTTTTTCCGGACCGAATCATTTGGGCCTTGCCTTGGAATCACCACTGTTTCTGACAAAAGCGAAGCGGTCAACATTGTTAACAGTAGTGAGTATGGGCTGTCAGCAGCTATCTGGACTCGAAATCATTACGAGGCATTGCAAATGGCACGGCAGCTTCAGGTTGGTGCTGTCCATATCAATGCATCAACTGTTCATGATGAGCCGACACTACCGCATGGGGGGACAAAATCAAGTGGATTTGGAAGATTTGGGGCGGAATGGGGACTGGAAGAGTTTGTAGAATCGCAAACTGTTATCTTGAATGCTTGATAGTGTCGTAGTGGAGGAGATCTATTTGAATTTCTGTTTACTATTGGGCGAAGCATAAGTCTCACCGACGCTTTTATTCTTGCTTGCGATCCTCTCATGATTTGCCAGACTCGGCCACAGTTGCAATACATCAATCTCTTTAGTAACTCGCGACATTGTTCTGGTTGCGTTGGTGAACGTCGCCGGCAAGTAGTAGCACGTTAAACGGCGTCAAAACAACCCCGATTAGATTCGCTCGTTGATGACGTGCTGGTGTATTGTCAAGGCTCCGAAAACTAATTCAGCCGCCAACACAGCTATTCCCTGATCGCAGAACTGCTTCTCATCTTTCCATGGCCAAGTTACGATCTTAGACCAATTCAGCACCAAATAAGACAGATTGTCGACCGACTATTGTCATGAGAATAGACAGTGAAACGACCAGATACAGATCAGTCACGACCCAAGAATAGACAATCTAACACATCGTCATATGACTCGGCATCGAGAGCATTAGTCAACGGTTAGATGGGTAACCTCGGGCTGTAATGATCAAAACAGTAAACGATAGCGTTGCCGACAGATACGCTTCCAAAGTCCCGGAAAAGCTTCCTAGAGACGCGTATGTACCTATAATAAGGCTTTGCGGGGTATATCTGCGGCTAATGTAGATAATTGTTGGGGAAGTCGGGGCAATGCCGGGGAGAAGGCGGGTGCTTTAGAGAGCGGGTTAGTACGCAGATGCATCTGGGCCCTCGTGGCGCGAGTACCAGCGGTGATAGACACACATAAAGCGTGAGTCTTTGTTCCCAACTTTGTTCGTTCCTCAATCACAACAAGATACTCTTCGATCTCTATCATTCATCAATAGGTATTGAAAATAAGTTACTCAGCATCTCTATTATCATGTCTAGGACTCCTTTTGTACGATTTCATTTCCTGACACCCAAGGTCCATGCGTATCACAGATACTGACGCGTGTTTGGTAGAACTGGCCACTATGGTGGCGCATCTCGGTACTTCTCAATGTTAGCTTCTACAATCTACTCGGAAATGCTTGGTGCTCTGGCCTCTCCCCTATCTTTGGATTGATTATCCAAGAATTGAAATGCTCCCAGTCTCAGGCATCGAACTTGGTTACATACGCCTTGCTGGCACTTGGGCTATCGGTAAGTTCCCAACAGCCCCCTTTCTCTGTCCTTCACTCGCCTCTTCGTACTCTGCTCCCTTCTATTGTCTGGCTTGAGACGATGTGCTGACCGCTATAGAATCTTTTTGCTCTCCCGTTGTCATCACTTATTGGGAAACGATTTACCATTCTCACATCGCTCGTACTATTCATCGCCTGCAATTTCTGGTCAGCTGAAGCCCCCAACTACGCATCTCTTCGAAACTCACGTATTTTGGGTGGATTGAGTGGTGGTCTAGTCGAGGCTCTTGGGCCCATCATCGTGGCCGAGACTTTCCCTAGTCATCAGCTCGCCAGAGCGATGGTCGTCTATGTTGGCTTTCTGGCTGCTGGCTCTGCCATTGGTCCACTTGTTGCCGGGGCGGTTGGAGTGGGCCTGGATAGCTGGAGATGGTATCTCAGAATACTCTCAATATTCACAGGTCTGAACTTGTTGGGTACTATTCTGATGCTACCTGAGACAGTTCATGACGTGAACGAATTGCACGTGCCATCAGTCATGAACTCTGGTCAAGGCACGACAGAGCTAAAGCCATCCGCAACTTCAATCGAGGATGTTCGCATTCCTACAACGCCTGGTACATCAACTGAGGAGATCCCTTACGTGCCATCTAGGCGAGAGTGGATTGAGAGGTCATTCAGTAGCGAATACATTCCGCTACAGTAGAAAAAGATGCCCATTCTCTTAATCCAGCCACTTCAACTTCTCGCAGCGCCTCAGGTTTTTGTTGCGATCTACATCTTTGGTCTGACGATTGGCTGGACTGTCATTATTTCCATCATTCTCGCAGCTACCTACGCATCGCCTCCTTTGCTGTGGAATGCGCGTTCAATAGGTCTACTCAATGTATCTTCGCTCGTGGGCTTACTTGTTGGCCTTCCTTTTGGTGGGTACTTTGCAGACCTTTTGTTCATCCGATCAACTAAAGGACGAACCCGGGAGCCCGACCCAAGAAGTAGACTACCCATGATGTTTCTGGGTGCTCTTATCAGTCCTTCCGGGTGTTTGATCCTGGGACACGGTTTAAGGCATCCCAGTGCTTGGGTTCAAGTTTGCGTGGGATGGTGTTTACTCGCTTTTGGGCTTACAGGCTCCGCAAACGTCCTACTCACTTATTCCGTTAACAGCATACCGTCTAGGGCTGGAGATATTGGAGTCCTTGTGAATGTCACGAAGAATTGTCTCGCTTTTGGCGTTTCTTACGCTTCACTTTCTTGGATGCAAGCCATGGGCCCCTTCAATCAGTTTGCCATAATGGCTGCCCTTCTCTGGCTTGGGTATCTCCTTGTGCTTCCCATCTGGTTGCGCAGCAAGACTCTCATCCGCAGGACCTCAGTATATGCCAAGTGAAGCTTGAGGCCTTCACTTTCATCTAGGGTAGTCTAGACTCTTATCTCCATATTGACCTTTGCTTGGATCCCATTTTCGATTGAGGCCGTCTTGCAAACAAATCCCACGTTAATACGCCAAGCTCCAAGTATTTTCGCTCTCGAGTGCATGTAAGCATTGTGTGTAACAGACCTTTATGCTCATCAGCAGTAACTGGTGAATACCAAAGTGGCTACCCTTTAAAAGCCCCAGTTGTCTTCCTGCACTCCTCGAGCTTTTAGATTTCCATGGTAGTATGGAGTCACGATGAATCTATCGCCGTGAAAATCCCTAACGCTATTCATTTATTCCCCTCAATAACACGACAAATAGTGGATTTCCACATATCCATCAGCTCTTAAAAACGGCTGAGGTATTGCGGTTGATTTCAGGCGTCTTGTCGATACAGCAGAGTCCAGCTATTACAGGTTTGTTAAGTAACGTAGTGGATGATCAAGGATGGGCTGTTGAGTGTGAGGTAAATCTGAATATAATACGAGAATATATCTATGTGCTGGTGCTGCCTTCAAGAGGTAGGCGTTAACTATCATCAAGAACACAGTATTTCCACAATTTAAGCATAATACTCTATGCTCCCGCAACGATAGTATATCAAATAGCGGACATGATCTCCGAGACGGAATGCAGCATTTGAATATTTACATCAAACCGCTTGTCGGGTTGCTATGAAGTATTTTATAATGAAGGATGAGAATTGAGTTACACTCGAGGGTAGGGAATGTTCCAGATGTCGAGGATCAACAGTTATCTGAACTAGGGAAAGGGTGTAGAGTCGGACATGTGTGAATGAGGATGCACGCCAGGTATCAGCACGAGATGGCAGACGGACCGTCAAGTGATGTGAATGGTGGGGCTTCCCTGGCTGGCCTGGATGAATAGCAAGAAGTTTAAATAGGCTAGCATAGCTATGAGTCTTGCGAAAGAGATTACTGGGATTTGATTAGCGCACATCAATCGATTCACGCCTTGTTCGTTGAATTCAACTTCGACCCCTGTAAGGCGGGGTCGGATCAACGGAACGATTCGACCGCCCCACAGGCTTGACCTTTATTATAGTTTGTTTGTAAGCGGCTCTTACGCGAGTATTGACGTATCCGGAAAGCTAAATGTGTTAATATCCGCACAGGTATTTGGTCAGCGGAACTCCGCAACTTCCGGCCTCTTGAAACTTGTGACCGAGTCTTTGTGAGGGGCATCAACGACCGGGGCTACATCGGCGTTTCCCCCGGTGTTGCCCACGTTTAAGAAGGCCACAACAAGACTAGAGTTCTCTTAGTAACCCCTCGTATTTATCTAGTCTAACCAAATCAAACAAGGAACTGTCAATTGTACGCACACATCCTCTTATCGGTATTGAGAACCTTTCCAAAATCAAATTTACCGACATGTCTGGCCACTACCGCGGTATCTCATCGAAGCCAACCAAGGCGTTTCCAAGCGAGCCTCAGTTCTCAGGGTTCATGAAGCCTTGTCGTTTCGAGGGAGAGATTAACTTCCTGGAAGTCGAGGGGGATTTGCCCCAAGAGCTCGATGGAACCTTTTACAGGGTTATGCCTGATCCGCAATTCCCTCCCATGGATGACAATGATCCGGTGAGAGTCATGCTTTAGTGGCAGAAATCCAAGGTGTTGAAAACTCATACTCTTTTAGTGGTTCAACGGGGATGGCAACATCAGCGCCTTCAGGTTTACCAACGGGAACGTACACTTCCTGCAACGATACGTTCACACGGAAAAGTTCCTACGGGAAAGGGAGGCTCAACAGTCTCTCGCCGGTATGCTCTTGACAAGACATTTACCAAAACTACACAGTGTGTTCTGACTTGATGACCAGGAAAGTACCGAAATAAATACACCGATGCAGTCGAATTCAAGATTCGCACCACAGCAAATACCAACATTTTCTACTTCAACAAGGTTCTCCTAGCTATTAAAGAAGATGCACCACCATTTGCCATGGATCCCATCACGCTCGAGACATTTGGATTACACAACTTCAATGGACAGCTGCCTAGTCTTACCTTCACTGCTCATCCCAAGCTCGACCCTAGAACTGGAGAACTGGTTTGCTTCGGCTACGAAGCAAAGGGTGACGGCACCCCGGATATCTGTTACTATACTATTGACCCTGACGGCACCTTTACTCAAGTTGTCTGGCTAGTTTCACCTGTTGTGGGGATGATCCATGATTTCGCTGTTACGGAAAACTGGGTAAGTGCAGATCAAACATATGCATGCACCCGAAGTCTTCCTGGCGGCGTTTACTGATAAGTAGTAAAATATAGGTACTGTTCCCAATGATCCCTCAGGTTTGTGACATTGACCGACTCGAACAAGGTGGGGAACATTGGCAATGGGACCCAAATGTTCCCTTCTATCTAGGAGTTATTCCTCGCCGAGCGGCGAGAGGATCCGATGTAAAGGTGAGCTCGCACATTTCCTATATAGCAATGATTGAAGATGGCATATGTCACCACCTCCGTCGGCCAATCCATGGATAGATTCATCTACAGCTTTGTTTCGTTTAGTGCTGACGTGTTCTTCTCACAGTGGTTCAAGGCGCCCAATTCATTCCCTGGTCATACAGCAAACGCTTATGAGACATCTGACGGTAAGGTCGTTTTCGATCTTCCTCTAACGGATAAGAATGTTTTTTTCTGGTGGCCCGACCAAGATGGGAACGCTCCTGATCCCCACGACATACATGCGAAGTATGTGCGGTTCACCTTTGATCCAACCTCTACAGACCTAGATCTGCCAGACCATGAGGTTATCGCGGAATGCGATATGGAGTTCCCAAGAATCGATGATCGTGTTTCCATGCGGCCCCATCGTCACAGCTTCTTCGATATGATGGACCCCAAGCTAGGAACAGACTTCGCTGCTATCAGCCCGGTCATGGGTGGTGGGCACGCCTTGTATAACTCTCTGGGGCACCTTGATCATCAGACTGGAAATCTAGATGTATACTTTCCAGGCAAGACACACATGGTACAGGAACCAGTATTTGTGGCTCGATCCGACCATGCTCCTGAAGGCGACGGCTTTGTCATTGTGTTGATTAATAATTACAGCACAATGTCAAGCGAGTTACATATAGTTGACACTCATGACTTCTCAACACCCCGAGCAGTCGTCAAACTGAACATCAGGTTGAGAGCAGGGCTTCATGGAAATTGGGTAGATGGCAAAGAGATCTCTAGATAGGTTCTGGTATACAAATTACATAAGAATGCAATTCACTTGTTACATGCTTCCATACAAGTTATTACATTAAAAGCAAGTCCAACACTCCTAAATAATAGTTCGACGTAAACCGCTTCTGGCCTCTCAGTTAGGACTACAAAGCTCCCTAGGATGATAGGCCATTGAAAATGACGAGGTTGAGATGAGGGCTGTTTGATGATATCCATGAATATATAGCGTCTTCAAAGGCAATGCGAGATAATTGCAACTTCTTCGAACGTGGTCAAGATCGACTGGAAGCTTTGCGTACTATTCTAGCAAGAGATCAGAACCCTGACCCGGATCGTACCACTTTCATGCATCAGTAAAAGACCTAATCACGTGGAGCAAACAGCTTACTTTTCTCAAACTAGCGCTTACAGTCTTACCATTATCAAACCATAAAATCGCTCAACACAATTAACGGATGTCACACTGCCTTCCAAGACTTACAAGTTCACAAAAATGAAGCTTCTACAGGACGAAATATGGATGGAAATCTTTTCCTATTTTGAGGATTATATGCCTTTGAAGGGTTGGTGGATGTTTGGGTCACAACTCGAGCATGAAGAGCGCAAGACCCTGTATGCGCTGTCACTAGTTTCCCATCAGTTTCAACGCATTGCGCAACCTATCCTCTATCGGAGCCTTCTTTTGGAATCAATCGAGGACATTGGTGAAGGCCAAAGTTCCTTGATGAGAACTTTGTACGAACGTCCAGAACTGGGCCAGCACGCCCGGAATCTTGCCCTCGACAACGGACATACGCGCTTTGGCTACCAGGATAAGAGTATATATTATCAGTACAAGAAACATCACTGGAAAGATGTAGCCGAACTAGCTCTCGAATCCCTCCGCCATCGACGCCCTACTGGTCAAAGGATCAAGAGACTTCATCTCAACCTCCACGGTAACCCTGTCGCGTACACACCTCGGGTGCGTTTTGTTGATTTCACGTTGTGTCATGATGAGAATCTCTTGGTTCCGATGCTCAGCGGATGTCTGGACGTGGATGAAGGCTCGATGGAAGAAGCTGAGGGACAAGAGACGACCAACGAAGAAGAAGCTGAGTCCAACGCCAAGCACATACCACTCTTGACCAGGAGGATATCGACAGATTACAGCTTTCCCCATCTGACAGAAGTACGAGTCAGAGGTGGAGGTATGGATGGTATAGCATCTGTCTTGGTGATTGAGCCGATCCTTCTTCATCCGACACTGAAGATCTTGCGAACCCTCGGTATACTCTGGAGTGGAGAAGAAAGCGAGAAACTGAAATGGCCTGACCGAGTCTCCAACCTCCAGTACTTAGATTTAAAGGAATCTATTACTGATGCCGCCGGTCTGAGGAGTGTTCTTACACGGTGCCCTAACCTAAAGGGTATCTCAATCGAAATGGCCGGCTGGAAAAGGGAAGACGGCAGGGAAGACGGCAGAGACGAGACCAGCTGGAAAGTCAACCTGGATGATTTCCACCATGTACTGAAAGAGCTTGGACGTGGGTTGGAAAAGTTCGACATTCATACGCTGGAGTACAATGACTCTCCTGTTCACAGTGCTGATCTTAAGGGTCGACTTGGGTCGCTGCAAGCACTCAGCTCATTGAAGCATCTGAAGTGTGCTAAAATGGATCTTCTGGGGGATCCGCGCAAGCCAGTCGACGAAGTCAATCCGCCGGCTTTGCGCTTCAGTGAGGCCTTGCCACTCTCATTAGAGACATTGCACTTGTATTACGAGGAAAAATACAGGTCCATGGCCAAGCCTCCGAGCAAGCAAAGCATCAACGAAGAATTACATAGCTTAATCATTCAAGATAAGCTTCCTAACCTTCGAGAGATACAGATTGAGCGGTACTATAATAAGGAAAGAAAAGGGGAATGGGATCTAGACTTGAAGATGGATGGATGGGAGGTTAGTTTCAGGGATGAGCATGTTTGGGAAACATACACAAGATCAGGGTGTTTGCGTACTTTTCTTATGCTGTCGAAGACGCTGCCAAGTTGACTTAATTAACGGTTATACCTTACTTAGTTAGCTTTCTATAATCAAGATTAATAGTTACTAGTTGACATATTAAAATATCAAGTCGGGTTGGAGCTATAAGAAAGGAAAATCAGTCCAGTGCTCTTCGCGAGGGGGCCGGACTTGCTTGAACCTGATGGGAAGTCAGTCGTAGCACCAAGAGCTTCCAGACAGCGATGGGCAAGTACTCGCAAGACTTCATCATTCCAACCCCACATATCCTAGCTAGACACCACATGAGAGCCCTGCTGGGAGATGGAGGAGGTCAAGTAGCCTCGCAGAGGTAGTGCTAGCACCCCAGCACCCAAAATAATTGACGAGCCTGTCTCAAAGCAGTTGTCCAAGCCTTCAGTGAGTCATCTCTTGACAGGAGGTAAAGGTACTGCAGTGCAGCATAAAACTACAAGGTCTGCCACTCATCGGTCTGTACCAGCCTGCTGAAGCTTCAAAATCACAGCAAAGATGTCTCGCGAGCTAGTACAATACTTAATAGGTATGTCTTTGGAAAGTGATCGATACCATATGCCCAGATGCAGTTTCTGATGATTCCGTACACACCAGGGCCCTGCCACTCACCATTTTTGGGCTAGCACCCCCGCAAGTCCCACTTCGGGCTCTGTGTCCGGAGTTTGCGTGTCCGCATGATCCTGATCATCTAGCTGAAGCTACTGCATAGCAAATTCTTACCATGTAGGTGACGCAAGAGGGAGCGAGGTGCGTACAGACGAGACATCAGCATCTGGACTGGCAGACGGCTAGACCGAAGTGGGATGACTGTAATTATTGATGGATACTAAGCCAAAAGCCTTATGGCTCAACGTATATAAGGGAAGCATGGTACATTTTTAGTATGATGATCGACTGGTCTGGTTGGTGTCAATATATACTGGGAGTGAAAGTGATGATTCTTCAGATTCAGCCATTGACGGCCGTTTGAACAGCCATCACCAGCTCTAGAAAGGCAATGACAACAGCCGGGAGACAGAATGCGGTGGGGCCTAATATCGATGTCATGGAAGAACATTTTACAAGTACGGCCTGTGAAAAAGAAAATAGAGAGAGTAAAGAATAAGCCGTCAACCCCAGTCGGATCGTGAAGTAGCTTCCTTCGGTATATTTCGAATCGCTATTTATGGCCGGATAATCCTGAGTCTCATCGTTACGTTTAGCCTTCATGCACACAATATCCACTAACATCCTCTCATTTCCTCAGCTGTGTCTTGGAGACTGCTAACACACTCGCAGTTCTTGCAGTTGCTCCACCCAGAAGATCGAAGACTGCCAAGTCTGCAAAGACCTCTCTTGCAAACCAACTGCGCAATTCTACCGCGACTAAAGAATCTACCCCGAAGACATGAAGAGGCGTATCTAGACCCAATTCGTCTTTGTCCAGAGCAAGGGTTTGCGCCAGCTTAGACAATAACGCCTCGCAGACTGTGGATACCACGTCGTCGAGACAAGAAGCATTTGCAAACACCAAAGCAAAATCTACTTTTCGTGCATCTTTACTGTCAGTCCTTCTGAAACTCGCAACTTGTTGTTCTAGAACCAGGCCACGCAGCATTGGCTTCTTGAAAAAATAACTTGTCGACTTTCCACCAACAAATCCTGCAATGCCAAACGCAGCTTGATAAGGCATCTCATTAGTGGCAGAGGAGCAGTAGATATCGAGAAGAGAAAGCAAATCCCTCTCCGTCACTGATGTGTGCTCATGATCAACCCAGCGTGCACGAAGATCTTTGTCTTGGGTGAGGAACCCCACATCGAGAAATACACCGAGGTCCAACGTCGTCGCCGCTTGGCCTCTAGCTGCACGGTAGCGCATCAGTGCGTCGATATAGGTATTGCCGGCGGCGTAGTTGGCCTGGCCTCTCCCCCCTGCCGCACCTGCAGCCGACGAAAGCCCGATGAAGAAATCCATATCAGCTGGCAGAAGAAGATGCATATTCCAGGACCCTTGTACCTTTGGTCTAGTAGCTGCGCTCCAGTCTCGGTACGTCATGCCAGCAAATGCAGCATCCCGAAGAACCATGGAGGCCTGGATGGCGCCTCGGACTGGAGGCATGGACTTGGCGCACTCAGTCAATGCGCAACGGAGCGATTCGTAGTCGCTTACATCACATCTCGGAGTGGCCACAGAAACTCCCTTCTGTCGCAGTCCCTTGACGAACGCTTGGGCTTCCGCTGACCTAGGCCCAGAACGTGATATCAGGACAAGGTTCCGAGCACCACGATCGACGAGCCACGCGGCCATGGTCATTCCAAGCCCTCCTAGTCCTCCAGCAATAACATAGCTTGCCGTTGTTTCCAATCGTGTACTTGGTACAGTGTCGACTGTGGCCACGACATCTTCGGCTGGTTTCATCGACACCACCACTTTGCCCATTGTCTTGCCACCCTGCATGGTGCGAAACATCTTCTCTATTTCAGACACGCCATGGATCTGCATCGGTTGTGCTGGCGTCAAGTGCCCTTCTTTATGCAACCCCAAAATCTTCTCCACCAACGGACGGACGCTTTCAGGCCGGTGTTTGCACACTATACCAACGTCGAATGCATGAAATGACACGTTCTCCTCAAACTTTGCCATGGATAATTGTTTCCGAGCCAAAATGTCTTTTTTTCCAATTTCGACGAATCGCCCAAACGGCGCCATGCATTCCCAAGTAGCCGAAAGACTCTGGCCACTGAGGGAGTTTAAAACTGCGTCGACGCCACGCCCATTGGTAACCCGGTTAACACCGAGCGAGAAGTCTGATGGCTTGCGACTGTTGAAGATATGATCTTCTTGCAAACCATACTGTCCTTTCAGGAGAGCCTTCTTGTCCGAAGTGCTCGTTGTAGCCAGCACATTAGCACCCAAGTACTTGGCCACCTGAACCGCAGCTTGACCTGTCCCTCCGGCAGCGCTATGGATCAGCACAGTCTCCCCATTTCGAACGCGGCAAATGTCGTGGAAAGCACTCCATGCTGTGAAGTGGTTGACTAACATGGAAGCGGCTATCTCAAACGTCATCCAAGGAGGGATCCTGATTACCAAGCGGTGGTCGACTCGGACATAGGAGCGATAGCCAGAAAGCACTAATGCCACCACGCGGTCTCCTACCAGCAAGTCCGCCACATCGGAACCGAGGCGAGATACAACACCTGCACACTCGCATCCAATCTCTGCGTTCTGTAGCCTGCCGAGAGCGATGAGGACATCTCGATAGTTGAGTCCCACTGAGCAGACCTCGATCTCGATCTCGCCCTCGTCGAGAGGCACAGCATCACGCTCGTGATCTTGCACAAATTGCATCGTGTTCAGCAGCCCTGGAGTACCGACGATCAGTCTCAGAGGTACAGCCTCTGTCGTTGAAGAGCTCTCCTTCCATTTCCGAGTTATTGTCTTTTTTGGTTTCAACCGATCGTTCAACGCCTCAGTGAGACTTGCGGATTGGACCATTCTCGGGATCAGTAGCTGATCGTTTGCTTCGACGTATTCAGTGTCGGGAAACTTCTCGCTCTCTTGGCTCAACCGTTTGGTGACTTTGGCTATGTGCGATAACTGACGACAGCTGACATCTCCCTGGGTCTGCAGCTTGAGTATCGAGAGGGCTGGCGCTTCAAGCTCCGAGTTAAGAACACGTGAGATGCCGTCAATGAGACTGTAAGCTGGTGCTGGTTGGACATCGTTTGCACCGAACGACTCCCTTCCTTTTTGACAAATCCAAAGGCTCTTCTGATCCACTTCATCTGTCAGGAGCACCTGTATCTTCCTGAACTGGGTCTCATCGACGTTTTCCCACCACGGTGTTGTAAGCTCCAGGATAAATATCAAGATCTTGGCCTTTGGCGTCTCATCAGCAGTGATAGAGGAGATTGGAGCAACGCTGATCGAACCAAACCCTTCCTTTCCTAGATGGGATTCCAACTCGGCAGATAATGTTCTCTGCTTCGTATCAGTACCATCATAGATGATCGTCACAGATCGATTGGCTTCTCCAACACCGATAGATCGATCTATACCATGACCATTTGCGATAGCTGTGGACACGATTAAGCTCCATTCATGCCTGCGTTGATCTTGATAGTCAGGCATGACAAGATCGTTACCCGAAAAACCACTCCTCTGCAAAAGATCGTGCCATTGGTGGACACCAATGCTTGGATTCATCTGACGACTTGGCTCAGCACCTGTCGGGCATTAGTCATAGTAAGCAAGGGGGGGTTCACATCCGTAGCACTTACCTGACCACCAACCCTCCAGCAATCCAAAGACAAAGTTTAGACGATGACCTTCATCTTCGTTAGTTACTTCTGCAAATATCAGTTTGCCACCACTATGTTTATCTCGTTAGCCAGTCATCTACCTCTATCTTTTGATAATAAACTCACGGCTTTAGCAGCTTTCGGCAGTTGGCCAAGGTGATCAACAAATCCGGGGTGGCATGAAGGACCTACAAAATTGGCGTTAGCCGGCGCAGTATTAGAAGTCAGAAAGACCACTCACCCCATTAGCTATGACAAAGTCGTAGGTAGCGAGTTCGAAACCCTGCGTTCCCGGGTCCTTCTCGATGTCGAGGGCTGCGAATCGCATGCGAGACCCTACCTGGGCATATCTCTCCTTGGCCTCTATGAAAAAGAAAGGGGATAGGTCTGTGTAGTCGTATCTCTCGAAACGAGGCGTGAGACTGATCTCAGATCCATTGGACCTAGTCGTGAGCGACTCCATCAGGTGGTCGGTCAAAGAGCCTATACCCGCCCCTATCTCAATGATCCGTGCTTCTGGATTCTGATGTGCCATCGTGTCTATAAGTGTGCAGAGACGGGCAGTACCTGGGGCTTGGCTCTGGGAGTAAAGAGATCAGCAGGGCGAAATACGTGATGAATGTGTATTGACTTACGGATGCCCTGTAGTAATTCGATATCATGGTGCCTGTGAAGAGCAAATCCAAAGCATATTTATCATCAGCCAACAGGCGATCGTGCTCCCGAGCAATAGATGCGTAAAGTCGTGATTCATGATCGCCAACCGACATTCTCTGCATAACCCTTTCTATCAAATCTTCGTCTTCAAGATCTCGCATCGTTCCGCCATGTAGGCTGTGCCATAACTCTAAGCGGTGTTTCATCCAGTCGTAGTACTTCTGCCGGTGGCCATCTTGTCGTGGACGACCCGCACGAGCGTGTAAAGCATGTTTGATTTTGGCTGTGACCAAGAAGTCAATGTCTGCAAAACGGTCCACGTCGAGCTTTTGTGGCTCTTGTATGCTATCATCGCAGTACCGTTGCAACTCTGAGGCTGAGAGTAGACTTGGATCAACATGCCAATCGACAGTGTGGCAGGGCTTAAGCACGTCCTGAACATCCATAATCTTTGTCTCGTCGCTGCCAGCGATGAGTGTTGTTTCAAGATTGTTGACGTCCATGAGTACTGTGCTCTGTTCGCTATCGACAACAAATATCTCGGACCGCGCATCGCGGAGTCCTGCACTTGCAACACGAGTAACTGCTACTGCTGTTTCGGCGTTTGAAGCAGCGAGACCGCCGCCTGCTGATATCCACATGTGACCAATGAACGTTGGAATAGATGTCGATATCCTTGTCACTCCACTTCGGAAAGAAGTTGCTATCATGGTATGGAGTATGGTGTCCAAGGTGGTTGGATGAATGACATGCTCCGAACCCACGTCCCAGGCCTTTGAATACCGCGACCAACAACTTGTACTTATCTTGGAGATTGCTGTTTCAGAGTCGTTGTGGTGGAACTCTTGTATGCCTTGGAACGCAGGACCGTACTCGTACCCACTTTGCAGAAGCAAGTCATATAGCTTTTTCGTTTCGATCTTGTTGGAACACTGATCGTTCACCGCTGATACATGACGCAAGTGTCCTTCTCTCCATTTCTCCAGCTCTGTTGTGTCTGTACTCGTGCCACCATTACTCCCCACATGCGTGCTTTTGGACTCAGTGTAGATTACCTGTATGGATCCGTCACAGATCTCGGTCCACTCGTCTGCGCTCGACGTCTTGTGCTGGTAGATCCTGAATTTGAACAACCCAGCATCTTTCTCGCTATCATCCTTACTGGGATTCATATGAAGATTCACTTCACTGCCATGCATGTCTTCTAATATGACGAGGGCCGAGTGAAAACGAACGTCCTGCAACACGAAGCCTGAGAATGTTCTCGAAGGGTCCGCAAGCTGCTTAGCCGCCTCGATGGCCATCACCAACATCCCTGATGCAGGATAAAGAATGGATCCGTTGATCTTGTGATGTTCGATCCAAGGGTGGCTTGAAATTTGCAGGACATGCCTCCACCTTGCTTCGGAAGCATTCCAGTCCGCAGCGGGTACACCCAGCAGGTCGTGATTCGCAAATGTGCGGAAGCGGTATGATTTGCTGATTCGGCTTTCGAACCAGTACGATTTGCTATGATTGAAAGCGTACTCAGGTAATGTGGTCAGAACTTTGCGACATGCGTTATTGATGCTCATGTCAGAATTAGCTACCTCAAGTTTGAGCTTGTAGCCAGCGCAATGAAGGTGTCCCACCGTTCCCAAGACTGTTTCGACGGCCGATTTGTTCCGAATGAGCGACGATGAATAGTGTACAAGGCCGCCTTTCTCGACAGACTGAATGGTTTCGCGAATTGGCCCCTGCAATACAGAATGCGGTCCAATCTCAACAAGGTGAGTAATTGCAACTCCCCTCTTGTGACTGCCATCCAGCTTGAGTGTAGAAGCCGTAGATGACATCCCCGCCGTTTCGCACACGGCCAACAAAGCATCGGAGAATAACACGGGTGAGATCATATTTCGAGCCCAATACTCAGAGTTTGCCATCTCATCTCTTTCAAGAATTTCTCCCGTGACAGTGGAAATCATCACCGGAGCCGCACTATGTAGGTCGCATGCAGCAACAGGAGGGGGCCCTAGATCACCCAGACAAGTCAGATACTCCTCTGCAATCTCGTTCATCTGAAACGAATGATAAGCAACGTTGACTTTTAACTTCCTTGAGAACACAGGGTGAGGATCTGAGTCGAGAAGTCTTTTGAGATGGTCGAGATGTGTTGAGTCCCCCGATATGGTAACACTGCGCGGGCTGTTTACGCAAGCAACAACAAGTCGTTTATGACCAAGCTTCTCCTCAACGGATTGGAGGTGTTCTTTCACAGCTAATCTGCTTGCACCGACGGCCATCATACCACCTTGAAAGCTGTATTGTGACGTTTCAACGCTGGACTTGGCGAGCTTAGATGCAAGCGAGCCGCGAAAATAAGCTACCCTCCACGCCATTTCTTTGGATAGGCCTTTGGCACAGTATCTTCAAAAGGAAATTAGCAAGACGTTCGGCCCAGTCATGTTTCTCATAGGATTCTATAGGTAATTCATCATGGGGGAACACACTTACGCAGCTGCGATTTCTCCGGAAGAGTGACCAATCACCTTCGAGGGTATGATTCCGAAACTCGAGAGGAGATCCACCAGTGCTATCTGCACGATAGTGCATAGAGGCTGACCGAACTCAGGTTCAATTATATTGCTGAGTTTCTCATCTTTCATCAACTCATCTAGTATGAAATGGTTAGCGACGTGAATTCGAGTGTAGCGGTATCACGGCATTGTCAAACATACCAACTGCATCCCATCTGCAGCCAAGAGTCTTCAAATAGACCGCGGCGTCTACAACACTCTGATGGTAGACAGAATACCGAGACAATAGCTCTCGCCCCATGGCGTGCCACTGACCACCTTGCTAAAGAGTGTCAATAATTAACCAATACCGTGCATCTTGACGATGGCACTCACCCCGGAAAAGACAAACGCCACACCGGGATCTGCGACTGCCCGGGAGCCCGTCGATATGCTATCCGTCAGCGTCGACAATTCGTCGAGAGAGCGAACCACAGCGGAAGATCGAAATTGAAAGTGCGTGCGCCGGCTCGTCAATGTATATGACAGATTCATCAGATGTGTCGCGTGCTCGGCTGGTGATGGTCGAAATTCAGTCATATATTTCTTCCATGCCTGAGCTGTACGCGTCAGACCAGCTTCATCATATGCAGACCAAATCAGTAGTTGCGGATGAGAGTCTTTGATCTTGCTTATATCCTCTTCCCCACAGATGTTGCCGGGTGGTTGGGTCACTGTATTCGGATGTGAGTGCCTATCTTTGGTCGTATCACCCAAGTCTGGCAGATAAGATCCCGTGAGCAGGTTTGTATTGTGATTTGCTCGCAATCCCCTCTGTTGCATAAAGCTGTAGGCATCTTCTAGGACCACGTGGCTGTTGGCACCGCCGATACCGAACGATTGCACGGAAACCCGACGCAAGCCCGTAGTAGGCCACCGAACAGCCTCGGTCGGAATCTATGATTATCACATCATTGTTGGCCTCTGTGAAGAAATCAGACAGTAACTATGTGTCACGTACCTTGATGTTCCAAAATTCTGCGTCGATGGCAGGATTCAGCTTTTCGAAGTTGGCTTGTGGGGGAATTATGCCCGACTCAAGTACCAAAACCGCCTTGAAAACTCCCGCGACACCGGCCGCACCTTCGAGATGACCGACGTTGGCTTTGATAGAGCCTCTATTGGTTTTAAATGAGTTTCGTGGTCATGTACGTGCAGACTCAAGACAATACTCACACGTATAAAGGATCCTCAGAAGATCTATACTTCCGGAACACCCTCCCGATGGCACCAACCTCTGTAGGATCTCCTACTTGAGTTCCTTTACATGTCGAGTTAGCTAACATCTCAAACCAAAATACTCAGTGCTAACAAACCTGTTCCGTGCGCCTCAAAATATCGTGTTAGACCCAAGTCGAGGCCTGCCTTGGCATGAGCATCAAGTATAAGCCTCCGCTGCGCCTCTTGGCTAGGGTTTGATATTGTGGCAGTCCTCCCGTCTGAATTAGAGCACGAGGAGCGAATGATGGCTCGGATGGTATCACCATCACGAATAGCCGCATCGACAGGTTTGACAACCAAGACTCCGATGCCTTCGCCTCTAGCATAACCGTTGGCGCGATGATCGAAGCTGAAACACCTACCATCCTTACCCAGTATCCCCAGAGCATCCAGTGAGGAGGTGGTGGAAGGTGTGAACATCAAGTTGCTACCGCATGCAAGACCCATTGTCGCTTCCCTACCCCATATCGACTGGCAGACGAGGTCGAGAGCAAGGAGGCTGCTGGAGCAGGCTGTATCGACGCTTACACTCGGACCTTTCAGATCGAAGAACCAGCTGACACGGTTAGCTAGCATGCTTGGTACCGACGCTATACCGCGGTATTTGGCCGGCACGTCGGGATCATGGCTTTGAATGTTTTCATAATCTCTCATAAATGAACCCGAGCTAGGGTTGTCAATCTACTTTGCTGTGGGCACTATACTGGTGGTGATACTGACTATACAGAAGTTCTAGACCCCGCAATCGAATCAAGTGACAGCCCTGCATTCTGCAATGCATTGAAAGCCGTTTCCAAGACCAGGCGATGTGCAGGATCAATAGCTTCAGCCTCGGAAGCCGTGATGTTGAAAAAAGATGCATCCCACGCGCTCAGGTCGCCTTTGAGAAAATGGCCGTTTCTCACTGACGTGTTCCCGGGGCGGCGATTATCTGGATGATAATGTGCGTCCACATTGAAACGACTTGAAGGCGCTTTTTCGGATGTGCACCGTTTATCGAGAAGCATGTTCCAAAGCCCTGGATCATCTACTACATCCTGGGGCAGCTTGTATGACATGCCAATGATAGCAAGGGGTGGCAAGACATCCGCTTTTGCTTCTGAGCACTGAGGATCATGAGTTCGCGATTCCATTTTGGCTTTCGGTTTAAATCAAGGTTCTGTTGAAATTCGAATAAATTTACAATGCTGCTGTTCAGTGTCTGCTCATGCGAGATCAGAGAGAACATGTAAGAGGGAGCTGGAAGTTTCAAGCATTGATGTGTCCCTCTTGTACGCCAACCCCGCACATAAACAACCCCCATATACCCCTGAGCCATGACTGTCTGCGCGCACACCTTCCTTATGGATCAAACGCTGCTATGGCCTTGTTTAGCACCAACGGTCGAGATTAAGTGCTTACTCGCTACATCCTCGTATCCGCACACCCTGCGCCTCTCAGCTGTTGCTCACAGGCTGTAGCCAATCTCGTAGGGTTATTTCTTTGAGTCCGAGGGTGGTACCTTTAGCGTGACAGGGATTAGAACCAATCGCTGTTCGCTTACAGGGTATATTTCTTTGCTTCAGTCGTAGGACTAGAGTGCACACGCGAGCCGCACGTTGCTGCTAGGTGGGTCAATAGACTCAATCTTGTCGATACACTAGATGGAGTGATGATTACTTCAAGATGAGCGGAGACAGAAAGTTGTACATGACTGCGGTAGACGCTAAGCCAAGCCCACTGCTCATTGAGGAAGTAAGAAAAGCAACATTTGTGCTGGAGGGAACCTAAAGGAATTCTCCAGTCGGAATATAGAGGGGTTTGAGGTACTAAAATCTGGCCCGAAAAGGCATTCGCCGAGCTGCTACATGCGTAGGAAAATATCATGATGCTGTAAGCATCCTCTAAAGGCCCACAATGAGATGATGCGACGTTGAGCTTATGCATACAGCCCCACAGAAAACCACTGATCTCAATTATCTCATTGACCACCTCGCATAAATACTCGCGTAAAGAATGAATCGAGATCCGCCACGGGCCATCGTACGACATAATCGCAACAAGACACGGACGGACGCATGTGAATTTCCAAGCTGATTATGTCCCATCTCTGATCATTTCCTAGCATAGTATACACTGGTCTTACATACGCTTACAGCCTGAGTGCCAATCGCCGACATCATGCCGTGAATTTCAAAGGCAGCTCCTGTTCAGAGTCACCTCCAAGGAATGTGTGCATTAGTGCGCCAGTCACATAAGTGGAGAAGAGAGTTGGTAATTAACTATTATGCAGCGCGTCAGTGTCAAGTTCAAACCGAATACATAATAGTGTAAGTATCTCACATGTCACTGTCCGCTAGAGGCCAAATCTTAATAAAGAATCAGCGCAAGGAAATTCGTCAAGGTACAGTATCTCATACAGATTAATTATACCTAACGGGGATCCACTTAGTGGGTTGGAAGGGACGGGTCTTGGAGTCAAGTTACTGTAGATCATAGGTATCATTCTCCACAGTACATCGCGAATCATCCTCATTAGCCTTACAAAGGAAGTAGCTATTGTTGTAGCTAGCCACTAGTCAGCCATAGATACTAATTCGTGCGATTCACGCAATAATTAAAGAAATCGGAAATATGCCAAGGCGAGAGATAATAAAGAGTGAAAAGGATATTCTGTTCGTTTCCAAAACTCTTACTGAGGCATCTTTACAACGAGTTATTGCATAGAATTATTGTTTTCACCTCTCAGGAATAAGATCGACATTCTAATAACTTATACGATCAATCATAATTAATCATGATACCGAACCGGAGCTTGACGTCGATTGAAGATGCTGATACTGGCTAACTCTCCGTGCAGGTGGAGGTACAATTCTTCAAGCCATGGACGCGCGTCACTCTCTTTGTTAACATCAACTTTGGTCAAGCCATACATCTATCTATTTTCTGTTTGGCTACTCCAGTGCATCATGTCAATTATAACCTCATCCCTAGTCTCATTCCTTCCACCTCACCAAACACCACGTTGCCGAATGGGTTAGAATTCTAACTTTGTCTGCATAGTGAAGCTTGAATAGGTACAACTTCTCTCTGGAAATCGTCGTACCTTAAACACAATTTGATTCGCAACTCCCCAATAAGCTACATCTCTGATTCGTCCCGGCAAATTGCCGTGGCTCAGCATACATTCTTTGCATCTTTTATGACGGATGCGCGTAGCCAGCTCTATTGGCCATCCTCGCTTAGCTACATCCTGTCTTCTACGGTCCGTCAGACCTCCTTAACTTGTACCTCACTTCACTTCGTCAGCTGACCTATTTCATTTCGGGAACATAGGATAGGACGTTGGCGGTTGAGGATGATCATGTGGTTCCGAATTAGAGTGCTTGGACACATGTTGGCTTCCACACAGTCTGTTCTCTAGATTTGCTAGACTGATTCCTTTATCTGGTCTATCTGCTGCGGAGAGAAGTCCCGGTCTCGATTACAATATACCTAATCATGTGTAGAGTAAAAAGCAATAACGCTTTCGGAGTCTTCTTGATTCGACTGATAGTCATATGGGATAGTAGGGTTAATTAGTACGCACCGCGTCGGACACCCGCATGCGGGTCTTCTCTTTTCGAACGATACGCGCAAGCTCAAAAATAAAAACAGTGAAGTTCTCCGTTGGTCGTCGGTCATGATGTAATGGGTTTCACAACAATGTAATTAGTACCCCGATCTAATCACAGAATAGAAGTTGATACGAATAAGTCGTATTCAATATACCATAAGCAACTTACAACCACCCAAGTCTCACCACTATCAACATTATGTCTGCTGCTTCTGTTCACGACGTTGTCACTTCCCCCGAGATTAGCGACAACGAGATGCTCGCCGCTGTCAAGTACCGTTGCTCGGTCTATGCGCTCAGGGCATATCTCATGTTAGTGCCGTCAGAAAATACAGTGAGCCAGGGTTACCACTGGTCTGAGGCGTAGTATTTGGGTACCGCCAGGCTACTATGAATCTAGCCTATCGAAGTCTATTGGTTAGCAATTAGCATCCTATAAACAATGTACAAAGCCACCGAACTAGTCTATGAGAGCCATTATTTTCATTTGAGAGACGACGCACGTCGCCACCCCTAACAACGTGAGTGAGATCACATCAGTTGCTCAGCTTCTCGAAGCTCGGCGATACAGATTCTTCACACTACTAGAGTCATTCGCTGATTCATATAACACAGCTGAATCTGAGACCTTTTCAGTTATTTAGGAAGTGGGAATAAAGCGCATGATGACAACGATCAGGCATATCGAGGGATTCTTCTTGCTATTGACAAAGAGTTCTGTTCTATTTCGAGAGAGTCCAAGCATTCGTGTAAGACTAACTACCCAGTAGAATGGCTCTCTGAATGACATTAATTGCTAGCTGTATACTATCCTTCACGTCTGAATTGGAGCCCGATCCAGGAACCTCGTGCCCTCCAGGATGAATCAAGACAAATCGACTATCCTCGTTACAAATGGCTGCAAACTCCTGCGCTTCGTTCTTGTAGGGGTCATTTTCACCATAAATATGGGCAGTCGGTATGTCGATTTGTTGGGGGGCGGTACTGGCTCGCAGGTCAATCCGCCTTCCTCTTTGAAGACTTGCAGGATCTACAGCTGTGCTGGCAGCTGAGAGAAAGATTCCACACTTGACACTTGGTATACCTCTTGCGATACGATCAAGAATCCAAGTGCCAACGAGTCCGACGGGTTGGCTGAAGGCAATGATACCATCGTACGGGCCGTTGGCGTTGAAAAAGCCATCTAGGTGTTTTAAAGCATTCCAGCTTGACGAAAGATCATCCTCATCAAAATACGAGAAGCATTTCTCATCCTCGTTGATCAGGTGTTTGAAATCTGGCACACTCGTCAACAAGGTTTGGGAAACCCTCTTCTAAGCAGGGAACGGACCGTCGTCCATCTTGGCCGGAATAGCACCCTCGACAAAATCTAAAGTATGCGTTGCTCCAAGACCGTGACGAATAGCAGCTGCAAGGTGCAATACGTAATCAGCAATCGATCAACGTTTTATCGGTCGTACTGACAAAGTTGCATCTCAAAGATCTGGTGCGCACTAGTCAGTAAGAAAAAGCGATGGAATGGTTCAGAAAACAACCTTAGAGTTTGTCCCCTTCCCATGCAAGCTGAGCGTAACACATATCCATCAGCATGAAGGATATTCGAGAGGTTTGACGTGGCTCACCAAATAAACTTCATCCTGCTTGGTTATGCGCCTCCAGAAGGAACGCAGCTGAACTTTCTGATGAATTGCAGGTCAGCCTCTTGTATTCAAAGTGCTGTGATAGTCAAAGCATATAAAATGCCTATCATAAATCTCTGGAAGAAGGCTGTCAGGTTTATGCTGTAAGCCTGTGAGACGTCGATCAATGATGTACGTGCTTAACCCTTTTCCTTTTAAC